>CM042869.1:16019194-16069194 GCA_023658055.1 Thaleichthys pacificus | reverse complement strand
CTCCCTCCCACCCTCCCGCCTTCCCTCCAAACCCTCCCTCCCGCCCGCCCTCCCTCCCGCCCTCCCTCCCGCCCTCCCTCCCGCCCGCCCTCCCTCCCTCCCGCCCGCCCTCCCTCCCTCCCTCCCTCCCTCCCACCCTCCCGCCCTCCCTCCCTCCCACCCTCCCGCCCGCCCTCCCTCCCGCCCTCCCTCCCGCCCTCCCTCCCGCCCGCCCTCCCTCCCTCCCGCCCTCCCTCCCACCCTCCCTCCCTCCCTCCCTCCCTCCCTCCCTCCCTCCCCTCAGATGGCAGTGTTGATCAGCTCGGGATTCATAGTAGCCTGGGCCCCCTATGTGACCGTCAGCCTGTGGAGTATATTCCACACACAAGGAAGTAACAGCGTGACGCCCATAGTGAGCCTGCTACCGTGCCTCTTCGCCAAATGCTCCACCGCGTACAACCCTTTCATCTACTACATCTTCCGGCGTTCCTTCAGGCAGGAGGTCCGTCAGCTCCGCGAGCTGCTGTGCCCCTGCTCTCCCCGGCCCTCTCATGGAGAGAGGGACGAGTCCCTGCCGGGGAACAGCCCGGACCGACGCAGAAACCTCCGGAAGGACATAACCGTCACCTCCCTAGTAGGGGAGACGAGAACCGCAGCCACGAAGAGACAATCTGAGAATGAGATGATGAGCGCGTTTTAACAGGTGTGATAGCTGATCCAGCTGGTTCTATACTGTATGAATACTTTTCCAGTAGCTCCTCTCTTGCTCTCTCCATGTTGTTGGATCTGTCAGGTCTAGGGGGTGGGAGACATGCAGGGGGGAGGGGAATGCAGTGAAGCCCTGGAGCAGATCCGGCCTCTGAGACAAGACGATAAGAGGGAGTTCATCTGTTTGCCTACAGGGAAACAGTAACATCATTTTACACCAACTTTACACTAACTGAACACCAATGTTACACCATGCAGACCTGAAGAAAAGGCCATGGGAGGGTGGTTCAGCAGCTATTTTTAATGTCTTAGCCTGTTGCTTGGGAACTCAGGAATTATAGTAAAAACAGTGGATAGTACTGTCTCTTGTCATTCTGTGTTTTAAATAGGACCTTTTTTTGTGGCCACACTGTGATTGTAAGAACACGTGAGAGTGTATTAAAAGACCGTGATGGTAACGTGATTCTCGCTTTTTCTCTTTCTCTCTGTCCCTCTCTCTCCCCCACTGTGAAGTATTCACTTGCCTCAAACACACAAAGGACAGTACTGATTTATGCATATGCTGCTGACTGCCACTCTCCATCTCTTTCTCTGCTGCCCGCTACCTCTCTCACACATCTGTGATTACTATGTGATTATCCTCACCTCCCCCTGTCCAGACTTACTTTATCTCCTCACCTCCCCCTGCCCAGACTTACTTTATCTCCTCACCTCCCCCTGCCCAGACTTACTTTATCTCCTCACCTCCCCCTGCCCAGACTTACTTTATCTCCTCACCTCCCCCTGCCCAAAGAGATCCTAAGTGTGTGTGGAGACTAAGGACAAGTTATTTTCTCAACAGGGGCCTGAAATTGAAAGAAAAGGTGCATTCAGGTACGAGAATGTCAAAGAATGTACACCTGATTCATGTCGTTTATGTCATTTATGTCAGTTATCATCAGGAGCTCGTATCTGTTGCGTCGTTTGTCTAATCTATTCTGACCACATGGAGCTGGAGCTTGGGTTTAATAGACTCCAGAAGAGTGGCAAGACATGTAAGATTCAACAAGCAGTGTAACTAATTGAGGTGAAGTGAGAAAAAAAAAATTCTAACCGAACGATAAAGGAAATCCCTGTTATATAATAGAAAAATAGTTGTTTCTTACTTTCCTTGTCAATTTGATTTAGGTCCCACTTGAAATGTTCACGCGTTTTGTAAAGTAGTATACAAAAATTTTTATGACCATAAAAGAAGGTATAGATCCAGACCATATGTTATACCAATATGGATAATTCAAAATAGGTTATGTGAATAAAACCTTACTCACTTACTGTCACCTCAAAATCATGTGAATAAGATGGTTATCATTAAAGACAATGTTCATCTCTGGCATCATTACAGTAGATTCCATTCAGTATCAGCTGTAATTTTTACCAAGATTTACTCAAATTGCTGTCAAGAGATTATGCTCTTAAGACTAGGAATACCAGGAATGCTTTAAGAATTTCATGAATGTCATTTGAAGGGACCATTGTGGGACCATTAGACATGCTAACAAATCAATGAACGCATCGCTGCATTCAAATGTAAAAAGTTGAACTGTGACCTGTAGACCTAAGGTGTTCTCATAATGAGGTAGCTAGAATAGCCATGTGCTTTCAACGAGTTCTCAATAACTAGCTTAATTTGCCAGTGATGGTTTTAGTACAGACTGGACAAAGTTCAATTTCTATTGATTGCACTGATATAGAAGAACCTGCAGAGCTAATGATGCCTGTCAGAGCTGAGATTATATTTTAGTCAAGACCGTAGCCATGGAGTCAACATTGGGGGGGGACAAATTATTATTTTTATGATAATTTCGGACAGCGTGCGTGGTTGCCTGTCGTAGCGTAGCACATTTATATTTTTATATCAATATATTGGGGGGGACATTTTAACCAGATTTGAATATTGTGGGGGATGTGTCCCCCCCCAATATGTATTATGATTACGGCCTTGATTTTAGTGATCTCTGTATTTTGTTTTTTAATGTTTACATTTAGTCATTTAGCAGACGTTCTTATCCAGAGCGACTTACAGTAAGTACAGGGACATTCCCCCCGAGGCAAGTAGGGTGAAGTGCCTTGCCCAAGGACACAACGTCATTTTGACACAGCCGGGAATCGAACTGGCAACCTTCCGATTACTAGCCCGACTCCCTCACAGGGAGTCGGGCTAGTCCCGCTCAGCCACCTGACTCCCTTAGATAGTGATATAATTCTGCTGTTTGTCTTGGGTTTACCTCATCACAGTCAGGGACATGCTGGAGATGCAGTGTAAACATACCACAGCTACAGAATTCCAACTAAGAGGCACCGCAAATAGAACCGAGGTCCTTTCATCCTTTACACGCCACGATGGAGAGACACAGAGGAGCGAAGGAGAAAAAGGGAAAGAGTAGCAGTCACATAGACATGCGTCTTATCTTCGCCCCAGTGGCGATTTTAGACCCTTTTTAGGGGTGCTCAAGCACCCCTTAAATTTAATCTCAGCACCCCTAAAAATAATTAATGAAAAAATATATATATTTGTTACTGTTTATTATCATTTGATGCTGGTAGTTCATAAAGAAAGGGACATTCTTAGTGTTTTCATTCATTCAATATTTTACATAATAATACATACATGTATTCATTGTTATCCAGTGAAATTAGGGATTTATTTAGCAAGGGGGTTTAGCACTTTTGCAAAGCACTGTATACATGTCACATTCTCATTGGGGGCTGAGCACCCCGAAAGGTCTGATCCTAGAATCGCCACTGCTTCGCCCTAAACAGCACGCAGTTCCATCTAATGAAGCATAGCGCAAGTTCAGTCAGGCAAGACCGCTCCCTGCACTCGAGGATCTTCGACAATGTTTCACTACTAACTCCCCCCACTAAGAACGCTCTTCTTTCCCTCTTTCCTATGTTGGGCTGTCATATGGTTCAGTTCGATCATCGCTCCTGTCGAAGAATCACATGATCGTGCCTTTAAATAAGATTCTCTCCCCGTATAGTTTGTCCAGGTTATCAAGTGCGCGACCCTCCACCTACCCGTCGCCACCCGGTTCCTGTCTCTGTCTTCGACTCGTTGGTCGTCGGCTGCCGCCACCGCCACCAGTGTCTGGGGGGGGATTCTTCTCGGATGTTGGGCAGGCGCCCTCTGATCTATTATTCCCCATGAGGTCTAAGCTCCAAACATTGTAGTACAATTATCATTCTGTAATAAACATCACTTTACTCATACCAGGTCTCTCCTGATTGAAAAATGGTTTGATGTTTTTTTGTATCTGGGTTTAGCTTTGCTTTCTCCATCTAGCATCTCATGAAACATACATTTGAGAGATGTGACAGATTTCACCACTTGCATGTCCTAGACTGTCTCGGCAAATCAATATGTTCTTATTTAAACGATCGATATGCACACCATTGACAAATCTGTCATTACTAATCTAATTATATTGATTATTTTTGAAGATCAGTCTTTCAAAGTTTAATATGGTCCAGGCGGGTTGGTCTCCCTTGTGTATCAACTGTGTGAACTGGTCACCGGTTGCATTGACAGACTTCTCGAATGAAACATTACATTATCCATTATGTCTGCCTTTCATTTGTTTCTGCTGATGTTGTGTTGTAGTTTCAAAGCCCACAGCGCCCATCTTAACCCCCAAAGTGCCAACTACCATCTCTCTGTTCTCTCTGGAGTGTTGACCCGGTGTAATGCAACTGCAATCACACTTCGCTCCGCCGGCTCTCTGCTATCCTGTCTGGACAGCCTCAGCCCCATCCTCTTAGATTACTGTCTGGATCAGCGTGATGGCTGCTGATAGGAGTCCAGCAGCGGGCCTTACTGTCGCCTGCTCCCTCTCCTCTCCAATCAACGACTCTTCTCCTTGTCTTTCACTCTCTGCCTCATTTTCTCTGACCTCTACAGCCATTGGAGCAAAACCGAGAGGCCGAGAACAAGGGATTAGATGGGGGGGGGGGGAAAAGGGATGTGAAGAGAGTAGAAGAAAGGAAAGAGAGAGAGAGAGGTGGGATTATGAAGAAGATGGTGACTGATAATGGCACAGGTGCATGAAGATGATGACGTCCTCTAGTAAATGTTCCCAAAATCATCACTGAGTCATTACCCACACATCGCTTTGATTGCTTACAAATGCAGGCATGTGCTTATATGACATGTGCACAATTAACTAGTGAGAGAGAAGTCACTATATTAGCCCATTAAGCAAACCCATCAGAGGGAGAGAATCTATCTATTCCATAGTATTATATTAATTATAATTTATGAAATAATAATAGCTTTTTGTCTTGTTATCATTAAAACATGCATAACGCACGTTAAGGGCACATTTCATTAGGTTAATTTTAAGTAGTCTACAAGTCTGGCATTCCAATTAAGTTCACATGCAACTATGCCATTGCTGAGCAACCTTCCCTCCTTTTGGTCTCTACACCTCTTCTCTCTTCTCTTCTTTGGTCTCTACACCTCTTCTCTCTTCTCTTCTTTGGTCTCTACACCTCTTCTCTCTTCTCTTCTTTGGTCTCTACACCTCTTCTCTCTTCTCTTCTTTGGTCTCTACACCTCTTCTCTCTTCTCTTCTTTTGGTCTCTACACCTCTTCTCTCTTCTCTTCTTTGGTCTCTACACCTCTTCTCTCTTCTCTTCTTTGGTCTCTACACCTCTTCTCTCTTCTCTTCTTTGGTCTCTACACCTCTTCTCTCTTCTCTTCTTTGGTCTCTACACCTCTTCTCTCTTCTCTTCTTTGGTCTCTACACCTCTTCTCTCTTCTCTTCTTTGGTCTCTACACCTCTTCTCTCTTCTCTTCTTTGGTCTCTACACCTCTTCTCTCTTCTCTTCTTTGGTCTCTACACCTCTTCTCTCTTCTCTTCTTTGGTCTCTACGTCTTTCTCTCTACTCTAATTATGTCCTCTTCTTTTCAACCATGTATCTTCTCAGAGGGGTGTGTTTCCAGAGGGGATTCGCTCCAGTATAATCCGGCCTGGTAGAGCTGTGATCTATATGGAGGATGCGTGAGGAGAGGGCAGCGTGGGGAACATCATGGTGCTGTTACAAATCAGAACAGCTCAAATCAGCAGCTGGAACACCCTTGCACGATGTAAACTCCAAATCTCGACCACGGTATCTTCAGCTGGACACACATATCTCATTAACTTAATGTTCTTCGATCTAAGATTATTGATACAATGGGGATTAGTTTGACCTAAAGGGGAAGTTCTTGAAAGGGTCAGTATTGTATATACTGTGCTGATGAAGCAGCTTTTTGACCTTTTTCTGTTTAGACCGTTTTGTTATTTACAATCCATTATGGAGAAGAATGCGTTATCCAGAGCGACTTAAAGTAAGTACAGGGACATTCCCCCGAGGCAAGTAGGGTGAATGCCTTGCCCAAGGACACAACGTAATTTGGCACAGCCAGGAATCGAAACCGGCAACTGGCCTGATTAGTAGCCCGCTTCCCTAACCGCTCAGCCATCTGACCCTCATATATAAGACCTGATGTGTTTTAGAGTCTCATCACTCGACTGTGCTCTAGCACACAGTGTCTTCATATTTTCCATAACAGCGATCAGTTTGTACAGTTATTAAAGTTGTTGTCAACTACTGTTTGTTTAAAAATGTCATCAATGTTGTCTAAATGTTAAGACAATGTGTGTCTAAGCATTCCACTTGTGTGGTTAGGGGGAGGGGTGAGGGGTTAGGGGTTACTTAACAAAAAATCATTGTGTTTGGCCTGGATAGTCCAAGTCACGACCTTTAGGGGTTTTAACAATTATGTTGGTCAATGTACATGACAGACAGGGTCACACCACAAAAAGTTAACGTTTGGACATAACATGTTTCATCTGATAATTGTGTACAGTGTATAAAACACGAAACTACTTAAAATCACACCTACTGATAAACAGCTAATTAGAAAGAAATGTTTCTCATTTGTTTTGCTACATAAATGAACAGGGTTTTGTGTGCAACGGCTGTGTGAATGTACATTGTCGCTAACCTATGCACCAAAGGCCTTCCCATGCTAATTAAAGGTATCTGCGATTTGGCTGCGTATGAACATGCACATAATTTGTATTCCAATTCTGACTGATCAAACACATGTTCTAGGGAAACGTGTTCTAGTGTTATCAGACTGGAAGTAGATAATCGGAAATTACTGTGTTTTTGCTTCCAGTGAATGAAAGCGTGATCTTTAACATGTGTTAATTATGTTATTGACTACTTTTCGATAATTTACCACAGTTTAGACTTCATAGATAGACTTCATTGGAGGGAGTTGGGAGTTTGGGGGACACCCGAGAGCGAAACTGTTCACAAGGTCTCAATTTGAGTAGCGTTGAATTGTGACATCCCAGACAGACGAATGTTCGTCTGCGGTTTCAGAACAGATTCCTACACAGATGTCATGGCAAGGAGTAGGCCTATGTAGCTCTTTGTGTTCACCTCTTATAGAGCTTGAGTGGCTTAAAAATAACAAACTTCACTCAAACAATCAAGCCCTCATTAGCACTATTTACAGTCTGTTCACACACTATTATTTCTGAAATCACAGGAAGGGATATATAGTAACACCTCAGAAATTCACACTGTCTGCTATGTGTTGGCATTCAGTTTGAATTTAGAGGTGAGAGACATTCATTTTACCCATGAAATAATGAATGAATCCATCAGTCAAGTAGCGATTGTGATGTTGCATGTAAGCATTGGTGTTATGTTTGAAACTACATTCAGATGGATGGATCCAGAAACTCTAACATTGGGAAACATCAGACCATCAGGCTACAGTTGGACCTAACCTGAAGTGCATCGGTATGACAGTTAGAAATTGAATCAGGCTGCAGCCTGTCTGCTTGTTAGTGCAGGTCACTAAACCACAGACCCCGCTCTGGAAAGGCATCATACCTTCCAAATGACATGCCAAATGAAATAGTGTTTTCTTTGGAGAGCTGTTGAAATAGATAGATATAGATGTGATTATACTTAATAGATATTAAGTAGCTTTATTGATCCAATAAAGGAAGTAAAGAGAAATAAATAAGAAAGATAATAATTAGGTCTTCATCTCATGAAGAAATCAGATTTGTTGTGAATCTCAGTGCTTTTCCAGATGCAATAACCTACAGAATTGCTACATTAGATGTTTATTTATGTCAACATTTAAAAACAATATCATTAATGAAAAGACTAAATCAAATCGACTTAAATCTGGAAGAAGAACATGAAAGATGACCGTCTGAAAGAAACTGTCTGAAAGAAACTGTCTGAAACGACCTGCGCAGTCACGCCCTCTGCCAAGTTTCTTAGCAAAACAGCGACAACAAAATGCGTGTACAACAATTGCCCCTCTGATTATGGTTTGATCTTTTCGCCGGCAACGCACAGACACACGCAGCTTGTACATGTTTGGGGCAGCCTACACTATGGGGCAGTACTTCGTTTAAGCTTCTTGCGCACCAGTGAATCTCAAACGGAACAATGTTGGCTAGTTTTAAACCTGGGACACAGGAATAGACGTTATAATTTTTTCCAATAGTTTATCAAGTGATGGACGTGAGCAGACGCATTTTTAAAAATTAGATAAGTTACATAAAATACCTCCAAAATGGACATCTATTCATCCAAATTATCACCTGCTGTTGACATCGGTGCTGGAATATTTCTTTTTATCATAGGTAAGTTTTTGTTTGCGAGTGTTATACTTGTGGTAGAAATTTTAGAAATGTTATTTACCGGACTTTAAAAGAAGACAATTTACTAATCTTTATACCTTATGGGCCGCATTTTGCAAACAAAATACTTTAAATCTTGTTTCCTATGATGAAAAGTCAGCGGCAGTGATGCACGTTATACAGGACCTGTGGCTGCAGGGCATTCCCCAGAATTTAGTCAAAGCTATATCTGATAGGAACAGAGGAAGAAAATATGTTTTAAATTGTTATAATAACAATGGTCTCAGTTAGAGAGAGATAGTCAGAGACATGTAGCTTTAAAAAGCGTCTGTAAACTGTGTTCCTTTCGATAGGCAACTGTGTTTGACGTGAAATACGCAACGAGGACCAGTTTTTATTGTGTGTGTCTTCAGTTACAGAATAAAGACCGGCACTCTCTTTCCCTCACTCACTCTCTCTCCTCACACACACACACACACACACACACACACACACACACACACACACACACACACACACACACACACACACACACACACACACACACATATAATGTTATGAGGTCAGAAGTCTATGGTTGAGGTCTGTCGTCTGTGCTTGGCTGACAAGAGGTTGCAACACCCCCATCCCCTCTTCACACACTGTTTCTCTTACAAACAAACACCCACACATACACACACACACACTAATCCCAAACACTGCACACATCACATGCAGGTTACTTGTTGCCTAGATACTTGTTCGTATGTCCATCTGTGTGAATTTGCCTTGCCACCGATGAAGAAACCTCTTCCCTTACAGAATCAGAATTCGGTTTATTCGCCATGTATGTTATACAAACACAGAATTTACTGTGGCAGGGAGGTGCAAACACTAAACATATAAGAATCTTAAATTAAGTAAAGGTACAGAAGTTTAACTATTCCTAAAAACTAAACAATCTAAGAATAAAACAATTTAAATAATAAAATATAAAAATAAGAATAAGAATAAGAATGAGCAGCATGAGTGGTCAACATAGTGCAATAGTGCAGGACATTGGTCATGCCATCATCCACTTCACAAACCAATTTAGGAAGAGACATTGGAAGAGAGGAAGAGATGCAGAAGAGAGCTAGAAAGAAAGAAAGAAAGAAAGAAAGGGAGAGGGTGAGATAGAGATTCAAACATATGCATAGACAAAAGGAGGTACTTTAATCTATCTGCTTCTACTGTCAAAATCAGGTTGAAACTCCTAATTGATGGTTTTAGAGATTAGAGGCCTGTGGATATTAGAATCCTGATGTCTGCATAACATGACATGTTTTACATGGACTTTTTTTCTGTAAAAACCAAGACTGAACAGTGATGTTATCTTGATTTTGCCAAATAATACGTTTTCCAGGTTATGGCCTGTTTCAGTCAACCTTTAGTTTTCAAAGTTGTGGATGACTGGTGATTGCGCTGGAATACTTCAGTTTAATACTTTAATCAGGCATTCAGAAATGAAAGATTTATGAAAGTTAACTGTTCAGTCTCATGTCCTGTTCAGTTGTTCTTCAAAAGGGACACACATGAATGTAGAGAAAATCCATTCCCTGATAACTTTTCCTTCATTGAACAGTTGGGATCCTCCTTGTTAAACCTCCCCTGTTCCACGGTCACCATGTCGGGTATTTGCTGTGCTTGTTTTTCCCTCTGACAGAATGAAGGGCTTTATGAGAACAAACAAAACATTTCAAGTGTACACATTTCCTTGTCAGAATGATTAGAAACAATCATCTACATATCTCTGCTCACCAGAATAATAATTTTTTGTTGATAACCTTGTTCATTTTGTCATTTCATATAGAACATTTCTTGAATATGCTTATCATCCGACGATATATATCTATTCATTCCTACCTTGCCTTGCAGCTCTCTGGTCTGGCTCTCAAATGATTACAGTTCCTTTCAACCTGAGTCTGTTCACCATACCCATCTAGCAGGTCCGCCTGAAGAGGGTCTCCATTCAGGATAAACCCTTTTTTATGCCCCTTCTATTTTTCTAGAGAGAATGTCTTATTGACCATTAACCTTGAATCATTAATATAAGCATGAAGGGTAAAGAGACAATATGAAGGGTCTGGAGAGAGGGAGAGGATGGGGGGCTTGTGATTGGTTCCCTGGACCTGAGGGGTAGTCTCTTGCACTGAAAGCTCATAATGGGGGGAAAGGTACGCAGGAGGAAGTCACAGTGAGAGAAGGGGGCGGTGCTGCCGGGATATGAGGCAGGACGTTGCCTCTAGTGATGCCTCTAGTGATGCCTCTAGTGATGCCTTTAGTGATGCCTCTAGTGATGCCTCTAGTGATGCCTCTAGTGATGCCTCTAGTGATGCCTCTAGTGATTGCCTCTAGTGATGCCTCTAGTGATGCCTCTAGTGATGCCTCTAGTGATGCCTCTAGTGATGGTTCTAGTGATGCCTCTAGTGATGCCTCTAGTGATGCCTCTAGTGATGGTTCTAGTGATGCCTCTAGTGATGCCTCTAGTGATGGTTCTAGTGATGCCTCTAGTGATGCCTCTAGTGATGGTTCTAGTGATGCCTCTAGTGATGCCTCTAGTGATGCCTCTAGTGATGGTTCTAGTGATGCCTCTAGTGATGCCTCTAGTGATGCCTCTAGTGATGGTTCTAGTGATGCCTCTAGTGATGCCTCTAGTGATGCCTCTAGTGATGGTTCTAGTGATGCCTCTAGTGATGCCTCTAGTGATGCCTCTAGTGTTGCCTCTAGTGATGGTTCTAGTGATGCCTCTAGTGATGCCTCTAGTGATGCCTCTAGTGATGCCTCTAGTGATGGTTCTAGTGATGCCTCTAGTGATGCCTCTAGTGTTGCCTCTAGTGATGCCTCTAGTGATGCCTCTAGTGTTGCCTCTAGTGATGCCTCTAGTGATGCCTCTGGTGATGCCTCTAGTGATGCCTCTAGTGATGCCTCTAGTGATGCCTCTAGTGATGCCTCTAGTGATGGTTCTAGTGATGCCTCTAGTGATGCCTCTAGTGATGCCTCTAGTGATGCCTCTAGTGATGCCTCTAGTGATGCCTCTAGTGATGCCTCTAGTGATGGCCTCTAGTGATGCCTCTAGTGATGCCTCTAGTGATGCCTCTAGTGATGCCTCTAGTGATGCCTCTAGTGATGCTTCTAGTGATGCCTCTAGTGATGCCTCTAGTGATGGTTCTAGTGATGCCTCTGGTGATGCCTCTAGGTGATGCCTCTGGTGATGCCTCTAGTGATGCCTCTGGTGATGCCTCTGGTGATGCCTCTAGTGATGCCTCTAGTGATGCCTCTAGTGATGCCTCTAGTGATGCCTCTAGTGATGCCTCTAGTGATGCCTCTAGTGATGCCTCTAGTGATGCCTCTAGTGATGCCTCTAGTGATGCCTCTAGTGATGCCTCTAGTGATGCCTCTAGTGATGCCTCTAGTGATGCCTCTAGTGATGCCTCTAGTGATGCCTCTAGTGATGGCTCTCCCATGTTAACATCAAGGATGGCATTCAGACACAACAGCCCTGTGTGTGTGTCAGTTTGAGTTAGACTTTGTTTATACCATAACGCAAGTAAATACTTTTGAGGGTGTGTAGTTTGTGAGTTTGTACACAGTAAATGCAGTTAGGCTGAACAGAGTTTAGAGTAATTGAACTGAGATACATATTTATGTCTAATAATGGAAGAGAAATAGCTAATAGAAATGCACTGCAAGTTGTGCAACAAATCGCCCCCTGGTGATAGTAAAGACTACCTTATGAGGAGACAGGACTGATGTAGACAGCTCCTTTTATAGCCGACTCCCTGAACCTCAGGTGTTGTTGACATGTACTGAGTGAGACAGCCTGTGAGTAATGCATCCATCATGTGTTTCTTGTGTATTTTCTACTTCTGCCTCTTGTCTGTGGCTGTAAGTAGAGTTTCTTTGGTGGCATGACATAAAGGAGTCAAAGGGAGTCAGGTGGCTGAGTGGTTAGGGAGTCGGGCTCGTAATCTGAAGGTTACCGGTTCGAGTCCAGGCTGTGCAAAATTACGTTGTGTCCCTGGGCAAGGCACTTCACCCTACTTGCCTTGGGGGGAATGTCCCTGTACTTACTGTAAGTCGCTCTGGATAAGAGCGTCTGCTAAATGACTAAATGTAAATGTAAGGAGAAACTGTTGATTCTCAAAGCTAAACAGAGAAAAAATACTTTCTAGTATTGGTACATTATGTAAGATGATATTTTAGATTTCTTGCCAATAATCACATTTCAAATATATCTTTGAAAATCCGTATAAAATCTGTTTATTTTAGCAAGTTGAGAACCATTTTGTCAACCAGCAAATATGTATTCTTTAAGCTTTGGATTGGTATACATTTTTTTACAGTTTAAATGTTATGCAATTCAGAGACTCACACTCTTAAAATGTCCAATTAATCATGAACTGTATGTGGTAACACAATTCTTGGCAACTCCATTTAAACACGTTCACTGACTGACAATTAATTAAAGTCTATATAGTCCCATATCTCACCCATCCACATCAGTTCAGTCAAGACAATCACGTATTAGATTTGAGCATTTATTGTTACATGACATGGACATGTAGATTTCACTTTGGCGGAGTGGATGATCTAAGGGAAGCACTCCCTGCCTCCTCGATGCAACACATCCATACTTGACATATGAGGCAGGGAGCAATAGAGATATAATCCCCCGGAGGGACCGAACAGACAGACAGCACGGGGGAGAAAGGGGATGGCGGAGGGCGGCAGCAGCACTGATCATACAACAACCGGGGTGAGTGTGTGCGTATCCGCGCGTCTTTTAAAGACGCCTTATCGGACGTGGCCCAATGGATATGCGCTGCTAACATGGGTGTGGTAGTGGGCGGAGGAAAGGAAGGTGGAGTAAGACGCCTTACGTCCCCGATTGCCCTGCCTGAACTAGCTGCTCTTATTTATGGCTCTTCCTGAAAAGAGTGGAATACCACAGTGGTTTTCCTTCAAATGTCACATGCCCTTTAAGGGAGTTTATAAAGGGAATTGAGGAGACTCCGACTCGGATACCACATGTTTTTGGTATCACATTCCTGAGAAGATCCTGCTAAAAGCTGACAAACAGATCCCTTACAGCACGGAGGTGGAAATCTGGCTCCTGTCTGTAACTGCATGAGCCTTAACAAAGCCAAAGCTAGCGAACTCCTCATGTCCCAGCAAGGCCATAATCATAATACATATTGGGGGGTACACATCCCCCCCACTATTCAAATCTGGTCAAAAAGTCTCCCCCAATATATTGATATAAAAATATAAATGTGCTACGCTATGACAGGCAACCACGCACGCTGTCTGAAATTATCATTAAAAAAAAATATTCGTCCCCCCCAATGTTGACTCCATGGCTACGGCCTTGTGTCCCAGCTGTGCTGTCCTTCGTGGGGAACCTGTTGGTCCTCATCATGGCCTTCAGGAGGTCGTCCAGTATGAAACCACCGGAGATCCTGAGTGTCAACCTGGCGGTGACAGACTTGGGGGCCGCTGTCACCATGTACCCCCTGGCGGTGGCCTCGGCCTGGAACCACCACTGGCTGGGGAGCGATGCCAGCTGTGTCTACTACGCCTTCATGGGCTTCTTCTTTGGCACAGCCAGCGCCATGACCCTGACGGTGATGGCCATGGTGCGCTTCATGGTGTCCCTCAGCCTGCAGTCTCCTAGTAAGTACTCTCTCTCTCTCTCTCTCTCTCTCTCTCTCTCTCTCTCTCTCTCTCTCTCTCTCTCTCTCTCTCTCTCCCTCTCCCCTCCCTCCCTCCCTCCCTCCCTCTCTCTCTCTCTCTCTCTCTCTCTCTCTCTGCCTCAATGGATGAATGCAATAAAGGCACCTGCTCTGTCTCTATGGTATCACACACAGCTCCTTCTAGAAATAGAATGCTATTTAATTGAGCTAAATCGTCAATTTACATGTATACTGAAGATAATCAAAACAAAACATCCATTCTCTGGTCACACATGTCACACATGTAGCTTTACTCAGAACCCTCTGAGGACTGAGTGGGGACTGGGCTGACCCTTCTTTGGTGGCACTAGCCAGAGAATACAGCAGCGTTTAGCATGTAGGAAGCCTCGCGGGACTTGTGTGGACATCTCGAGGAGGAAATGTGTGGGAGAATGTGTGAAAAGCTTTCGGAATTTAGAGCAGCTATTTCAGCCCTTCCACATGCTCTACAGTGCGGGTCGTCCTTGTGCCTAAACCTTCTGTCTCTTTTCTCCGTCTTTTCCCCCAGAGGAGAAGATCAGTCAGAGGAACGTAAAGCTACTGTGTCTGTGGTGCTGGCTGTACGCCCTGCTCTGGGCCCTCCTGCCCTTGCTGGGCTGGGGGAAATACGGACCAGAGCCCTTTGGTCTGTCCTGCACCCTGTCCTGGTTGGAGATGAAAGCCCACGGCTTCTCCTTCATCATCACTATTTTTATCTGCAATCTGCTGCTCCCCTCCATTGTCATCACAGGCTGCTACTCTGTCATAGCCCTCAAGCTTTACATCACCTACAAATCCATCAACAACATCAACCAGGTCCCCAACATTGTGAAGATGAACAGAAGACTCATGTTGGTGAGTAAGAAGGACCCACAACAACACACACACACACACACACTCATGACAACAGCTTTCCTTCATCAGCACAATACTGGACTGTGTGATTGTAGTTGATAATTGAACACTTCTTAATAAGGATTCATTACACCTTTATGAAACTATATATCTATAACAGCTTTAACCCCCTTTCGCGAGTCTTGATGTATCACTCATTACAACCTTCAAAACACATCCTTTATACAGTAATTATTTATATTTCTAGTTTGGACTCTTTTCTCGTTTTCTATTTGTTATGTTTTTCTTAATTTAACGCAAACGTGTAGCTTGTAGCCTGAAACTCTATTTGGCTCCTTGCAGATTGCTGTGCTGATCAGTGCTGGATTCATCGGCTGCTGGACACCCTATGGGGTTGTCAATCTCTGGTCCGTTTTTAACGACGGTTCGTCCATCTCTCCGGGCCTGTCCATGTTGCCCTGCCTGTTTGCCAAGACCTCCACAGTCTACAACCCCTTCATCTACTACACCTTCAGCAAGAGCTTCAAGAAGGAGGTGAAACAGCTGTGTCTCACCTCGGTGTGTGCTGCGGTCTATAGGCGCTCCAACGCCTGCGACGTCTCACAGGGTGACGTGACCCACGGGGTCTACACGGAGTGTGAGAGGTCCAAGGTGCCCGACGAGAGCATAAGGATGTGTACCAGGGACACCAGACACATACCTGAACTCCACGAGCTGTCAGCAGCAACCGCCTGTCCGCTAGCCTAGAGCCTAGCAGTGAGTCATCACACCCGTGTGTGTCAGTGGAGGGATTGATTTCTGGGATGACGACAGCGGCAACTTGTGCTTTATTTAACGTGAGTGGTGCTGTGTGTCTAAGGAGGATATAGCACCAGGAGGAATCATGGACATTCATTTATCACTCATGCCATGAACTGACATGACCAATCAATACCTTTATAAGTACCACTGGTGTTTGGAGTGTAGAGAGCAGTATTATTGTCTGACCCTTCACGGATGGTTGAATAAGAAAGGGCACAACTGTGTCATTCTTAGTTGATCAGACACAGGACTGACAGCTGATGAACACTGAGAGTTGAGTACAGGAACCAGGAATGTGAAAATAAACAAAAGCTGCTGTGAAAAAAGAATCCTTCTATGGGATTGCAATTTCAGGTGAAAGGTAAACTTTGATGTTTAACAACTATCTTGACTTTGAATCGTGATTTGTGTGTAGTTGTGTAGATGTTTTTGGTTTGGATGTGACGATTCTCCAAATCTAGTGTCCAGAAAAAAGTATGATGTTTGTCCGAAACCATATTAATAATTTAAATGTTCATTTTCCCTATTTAAATGGCATCAAAAGCATTAAACTAACATTCAGAGCTGATGTAAGTCATCACCTGAGTGGTAGAGATTTTCTAAACTTGAAAATATGTTATGAAATGGAATCAGTATGAATTTTGGAATGTTAATGTCAAACAAGGTAGACTTTACACTGTTAACTGTACATTCATAATCATAGCTCCTAATTGTTTAAGCATTAAACATAAAAATAAATTGATAAGCCAGTGACTCTTGAGAATACATTTACAGAATACATAAATATATAAAGACTGTCTATAAAACTGAAGATATGTATCACAGATGCACAATAGAGATACAAAATGTAATATGTACACAGTTCTAGAAAATGAGTAGTTTAGAATAGAATAGACATAGATATATAACTATAGATACCATTTCAGTTGTTCTAGAAATAGAGAGCAGTTATGAAAAACAATATCATAGTGAAAACATCTGAATATATCATATTTAAACCATACCACTACCTCCTTTGGATGTTATACCTCTTCTTCAGGAAACTGTTCTCCTCAAAGCCCCTCGCTTGTCTGCACTGAGTGAGTTAGTCTGTATTTTCCCTCATTCTGGAGTTTGCAGGAAGACCCTGTGTAATGTTTTCTTCAGGCTCAACCAGACTCAGCTTGTCTAAGACCCTGTTTTACTGTTTTAGATGTGAATATTGTTATAAGTGCTGTGTTTGAACAAAAAGTTCAGGTGCTGTTGCTCTGAAATTTGTTCCTGTGCCTCAATTGTTGTGTTTGGCTTAGTGCCCATTCCATGCTACAATAAGAAAACATGCACAGCCCATTTATTATTCTATAGTGTTTCTTAATTTCGAAAGGAATTCAGTTTCATTGATGTTATGGTTGACTGAGTTCCAGATGTGATACATTAATTAAGAAATTCTATATGTTACTGTGTTCCGACACTATGTTTTTAACAGTCACTGTGAAGACACACCTTATTTTGTGTAACCTTTTTTGAACAGCTTAGAAATTGTGTACACTTTTTATTGACAACAAATCTTTCTCTTCTTAAATGCCCTCATAATCTTTTTTAACCGCTGGTTACACTTTAATACAACCATCCTTTAAAAGCTAAGTTACGACAGCAAATGGTTAATAAATGGTTTGTGAACAGTAATAAAGGATCAGTAAGATAATGAAGTATTTACTTAATTTTCTAACCATCTGACATCTTCAGATGGTTGTTTAATTATCTGCACATCATTTTTACATTACCTGCAAAGAATAGTTATAAAACTTAACCCAAACTGACTATAGAAGTTAACAAAAGAAGTGTCAACGCTGGACATGCAATACTGTACATTTCAGACTGATTATTCATGACATATTGAAAGGTATAGACTAGAGGGTCCAGGGTTGGAGAACCCTTTATGACACTGATGACACTCACACAACAATGACCAACAGCGTGGTGATTGGGCTGTCTGGACAATGGTTTGGTTGTTGTGGTTACAGCCAGGGAGCCACAGTCTGCAGTTCCTCAAGCTATGCTAGCGTGCTAGCGTAATACACCAAATCCTCTATTCAGAGAAGCAGAGAACGGGTTGATATTTCTATAAATATAATGCAGAAATTCAAGCTAATAATGTAGACAAATGTATTGTGTATGCTATGCATTATTTTCCAACGTCACAATGATAAAAGTTTTTTGAGTTCACCATTAAAAAAAGACTGTTCAATGCAGAGGTTGATGGTTGTTAAGTCAAAGTTTGTGTTACACCCATGATGTGTGATCACATTTTTGAGCTATTGTTAGTTAGTTATTTTGAGCAATGTTTTGTGAAATACGGCAGCTCATAGAGGCCAATTATGAGGAAAAAAACGGAACATTTCAGTGTTGTTGCCAGTAGGAACTAATGTGCAGTAGGAACTAATGTGGCGCTGTGTTTTCATCAGGGACTCTGCAGACGGATGTCGGTGCTTCCTCAATATGCTGAGCGGAGCGAAAGCAATAAGAAGCACCTCTCGTCTGGTCTCAATTATTTTCCTGTTTTTCAGGATATTCTTATCTGTCCACGGGTCTTCTGACCTTTAATATTCGCATTCATTGTCCTCTTATTCTGTTTAGTTATGTAATGTACTATATTATCTGGAAGCTATATTGTCTCTTGCCCCAAGCTGTGCCCCCTGATTATATCAGATCTAATTACCTGCACCAGAGGGTACAAATCTGATTACCTGCACCAGAGAGCACAGATCTGATTACCTGTACCAGAGAGCACATATCTGATTACCTGTACCAGAGGGCACAGATCTGATTACCTGTACCAGAGGGCACAGATCTGATTACCTGTACCAGGTACAGATCCATTACCTGGACCAGGTAATCAGACCAAGACCTAGGGCAACATGGCATTCTGAAAGCCTGTGGATGTGAGCAACAACATTTCTATTGCCAGAGAGCTTTCATCCTGTCTGACAGTCTGATCTCAGCTATTACAGAGAAATCCCTAAATAACATGGAGGATGTTGATTTTCATAATCTTCCATGGTTTCAGGGTGGCAGTAAGTAACTTCTAGGGATGATAGATGCACAGGTGGCAGACAGACGGTCTAATTAGCATGAGGCAGCTAATTAGACATCTGATTAGGGATCAAAGTGACGGAATCTCAGGCATGTTATCAATTCAAACTTAACTGTAAATTAGTATGGTTGAGATGGACCTCTGGGCAGTTTCAGACAAATTCAGAAAGGCGTTTTGCCTGGCTTGTTTCATTCAGCTGTTGTTATTTTTATCTTATTTTAAGTAAGGTAGGGCCATCTTGCTTAAAACACCATCAATTATTTAGTGACCTGGATATGTCTAAGAAATGACAAGGTCAGGTTTCACACCACTAGGGAGGTGGTTGTTATAATTCGCATAGTCATGGCTGCCACACCAAAAACATCATCCTTTTCTTCCTCTCAGCCCTGAGGCTGGTAGGGTTATACAGTTGTGCAATAATACGTATACATACAGCGGTAATAAAGATTATATAACCAAATAACACCCTCCTGAGGAGGCTATACGATGCTGTCGCTGGTTCACAGGTTTAGGGTATTAAGAAAAGACAAAAAATCCAAACTACAACGAGCAGGACATCGTCTATGATAAAAACAAAAAAACAACGCTCATTAAAGTTACTGAGGATTTAAAGCAGTTTGACAGTTGACTGTTAAAAGTAAATAGATTAAGATAGAGACAATGTGTAGACTACACTGGGAAAATTGCTTAGGACTGATTATCAATATAAATGATCCCCATAACGATCACATATTGGACTCTTATTATGATACTCTTTTTTGTGTAATCAGAACCCTTTCCTCTACTGACTTCCCCACACCCCTGACTAGTCTACGTCACCTTCACAGACCTTGGTGATGCCTCTACCTGGAAAGGCCAGATTTAGCATGAAGAGATGGATCAATAGGAAGATAGCATCAAAAACGTGGAACTGAACGGCAGGTTTAGAGGTATTGACTTTGGACGTTGGAAGCTTTTGAAAGCCATGCTTCATTAGGGCTTAGTGGGCAGATTTGGCCTTAGTGACTTCTTTAACAGACTTTAACAAGGTTCTAACCTATCAAAGTAAGAAAAAGCATTTGCCCCAGAGAGAGACACGGACAAAGCAAGTGAGGGAGAGCAAAGGAGACTAAGTGCTTGGGGATAAGATCACATAAACATCTACCCTTGAATGAGACTACACACAGTTACATATATAATGGTGTTAAACATGGCCTACTATGCATCTACTCGTTATCCATATCATAAATACGACTGTCCTTCAAGACAATCACAGGAAAACTTGAAAACAAACAGTACTTATGGGAGTACATATACCGTGTACATGTTGCGGTGCAGATCAATGTTTGTCACCCTGCATGAACTGTACTGAACTCTCGTGGGACACAGTTCCAAAGTGAGTGGACATAATAGAAAGTAGTAAGTCTCGTTGTTGTCAACAGTAGAGAATGAAGCTTATTTATGCAAGGCAGGGCCAGCAATCCCCCCAAGACAAGTCCAAAATGATGGGATTTAACAAGATCAAGATAATACAAATCGTTTTATGTAAGGCAAATGCCATTTGACTAAATATATAATGTAGAAACAGCCCACTATGAACTTAGCATAGACTGTCTTCTCTGTTTTGCACATTTAAGTTCTGTCCTCAGGGATTTAAAGCCAAATCTAAAGCAGTCTAACGTAAATTTGTAATTTTTTTTACACAAATCTCCCTTTGACAAAACACAACATTTATGACGCATTACTCATAAATCAAGTAGGTATTCATGGTGTTTCCTGCTTCAATGAACTGGTTATTACAGATAACATTTCATCAGCATCGTTTCCCTCAGATCTTCTTTATAATACAAACACATACTGGTTAAATATTGACCTGTCTAAATCTGATTGAAATAAATGTATTGCAAGATTACAGTGGCATTTGATTGTATCAAAAAGTGCAGGAATTAATCATTTTTTTTAAACAGTCAGGTTGCTGTGACACATTATTAAAAATCAGCGTTCTTGAAAGCATGGGAGGCCACACATTGTTACATAATTCAAATGAACGTACAATTCCTTTAATCACAACTTTATTACATTATGCATCGATGAGAATCTAAACTGATTCATAAAACACATTATGTATACCATAACGTTTTATTCAACAGCCCAATGGCTCTAGTTAAAGTCAGGTTATAACACTTTCCAACTGTAGCATCTTTCACACACGGTGAAGACAGAGGCTGGCGTGGGGTGGTGGTGTGGGGTGGTGGTGTTGGGTCCTGGTGTGGGGTGGTGGTGTGGGGTGGTGGTGTGGGGTCCTGGTGTGGGGTGGTGGTGTGGGGTGGTGGTGTGGGGTCGTGGTGTGGGGTCCTGGCGTGGGGTGGTGGTGTGGGGTGGTGGTGTGGGGTGGTGGTGTGGGGTCCTGGCGTGGGGTGGTGGTGTGGGGTCCTGGCGTGGGGTGGTGGTGTGGGGTCCTGGCGTGGGGTGGTGGTGTGGGGTCGTGGTGTGGGCTCTTGTTCACATGGCCTGGCGGATCTTCTCCAGGCTCTTCTCGATGTTGTCGATAACCTCCACAGCTGCCTTGGGGATCCGGGTGCCCGGGCCGAAGATGCAACACACACCGCTCTGGAAGAGGAACTCGTAGTCCTGCACAGGGAACGTGGGAGGGGAACAGAACATAGGTTCTCAGATCTAGACAACTGTGGATTTGTAGTTTGAAAGAGACAATAGATAAGCAAGACGTGTACATACAGTATAGGCCGGCTACCGTACATATGCTGTCCTGAATCTTATATCACAACCAGCCTCTAGAAATATCCACAAGGATATAATTCATCGACCTGATCAGACAAAAAACGTCAGGGGTGCTAAAAACCTACAACTACAAATCTTGTTCTGTAACACCATTCTCTTCTCATAAAAAAACGAAATGACCCATAGTTAGTCAACCATAGACATCTATGACAACATACCCTTTCAGCGGCTAAGTATTATGAAATGGTTTGGACTATGTCCATTTAACTATGACATGTCTATTTTATATAACGATTACAGGAGTGTAGCTAATGGACGGCCTGTGGAAAAAAACATCTAATTGTGGTTGTTCTCCCAGCACCCCCGACGGACTTGACGGGGGCTGTGTGTGACGTGAACCGGACTGGGAAGAGGTGATCACCAGAACCAGACAGCCTGAGACACAGCTATAGATGTATATGTCAATTCAGATCAGTGTAATCTGCAACTTGTTTTGATTCACACTCACTACTCGAGAGCTCTCCATCCCAAATCACTCAATACAGTTGTATTGATAACCCACAGACTCCTTATGAAAGGTCATCAACATGGTAAATGATCAGGATGCTAGATGCAGATCCCAAATGCCTTTCTTAGGCCTTCATCCTCCGCCCCTGCTCCAGTGTGTCCTGTGCTTTACTGGACTGTGTTGTGCTACAGTGTGTGCTAGCCCAGAACACAAACACAGGGGGCTGTACTCAGCCAATTAGGAGGAAGCTGCTCTATGCCTGTAGCCTCCAGCCCTCTAAATACCATCTTGTTCATCTTGGTTGTTAGAACTGTGTTTTCTAAAGCCTGTGATCGTCTGCTCCTGCCCTCTCCCAGTCAGTGGAGACGAGGCTGAAACAGCACGTGACACCTTTCTATGAAAAACCACATATGAATGGGGAGGAAATCACTGCTTTCAGCGTCAACCCACAGTCCTGCAGACAAAAAGACCGGTCGTCACGCATCACCCTTTTTGTTCGGGCAAACAAGTTTCATGCTCGCAATATGTAACATCCATCCACCTCCTACCCAGGAATCAGAATGATTATGTAGGAAGGAAGCAGAAGTGTGGAGCCCAAGCCTCGCAGGGCACTCTGCAGGGGGGGAATAATCACAGGGGATTCTGGTTCTCTGACCCAGCCACCGAGTCCCTTTCTCACCAAATCTAAAGCTGATCTACTACTGTAACACTATCCATCCTGAGATCCTGATTATAGATCTAGTCTGTGGGAGAGAGAGAGAGAGAGAGAGATAGGAGAGAGAGAGATAGGAGAGAGAGGGAGAGATGGAGAGAGATAGGGAGAGAGAGAGAGATAGGGAGAGAGAGAGAGAGAGAGAGAGAGAGACAAACTGGGGGAATTCAATGGATTCTGTAAATCAGAGATGAAAGCATTTTTCCAGGGTGCACTCACAGCTTCTCCTTAAGTTTATCATCTGGATTGGCGATAAGTGTGAGGCTTGGGGAAGGATCCTCTCCTACTTATAGAACCTTCCTCAGCACACACTTCAGTTAAATGTTTCCGCAACACTGTCAAAGAACCCTTCTGAGACTAAAACCACCATTCCAGGGCTTCAACTGTGAGAGGACACTGTGTTGGAGAGTGCTATCCAGCCTTCCCCAGACAAGCCTCCCCCCTCAGAAACAGCCGGAATGTAAGACTAATCCCAAGCTGGCAAAATATTGTTTCTGATAAGGTAAGAGGACATCTGACAGGGAGAGAGAGAAAGAGAGGGGGGAGAAAGAGAGAGAGAAGAGAGAGAGAAGAGAGAGGGGGGGGGAAAGAGAGAGACAGAAAGGGAGGGGGAGAAGAGAGAGAGAAAGAGAGGGGGGAGAAAGAGAGAGAGGGGGGAGAGAGACAGAAAGAGAGGGGGGAGAAAGAGAGAGAGGGGGGAGAGAGAAAAAGAGAGAGACCAGAAATATATCCATCAGCGGGGAGACAGGAATTGACATGCGTTGATCCTCCGGAGGTCAGAGGTTACCTGTGGTGGAATGACGCCCCCGCAGATGACCAGGATGTCGGGGCGGTTCAGGTTCCTCAGCTCCTTGATGAGCTCTGGGACCAGCGTCTTGTGCCCCGCCGCCAGGGTACTGACGCCCACGCAGTGCACATCCGCATCCACCGCCTGCTGTGCCACCTCCAGCGGAGTCTGCTCTCACAAGGGAACACAGGAGAAAACCTGACTGAGACTCGCGCTAATGATTTAAAGGTCCCATGACATGCTGTTTTTGGATGCTTTTATATAGGCCTTAGTGGTCCCCTAATACTGTATCTGAAGTCTCTTTCCCGAAATTCAGCCTTGGTGCGGAATTACAGCCACTACGAGCAGTCCCACAATGAGCTTTCCTCAGGACGTGTCGTTTCTGTAGCTTTAAATGCCATGAGGAGGAGAGAGGTGGGGCTAACTGCCATGCTTCAGTCGTTTGCAAGCCATGATGTCTCGAGGAAAAACTGATATCGCGCTCACACGGTCGTAGTTCATTTTCTTATGGGCGTGCCAGATTCTCTGGGCGGGCAAAGCAGAGAAAGGGGAGGTAACCTTTCCTCTTATGACAACATAAGAAGAACATAAACATTAAAAACTGAGTGTTTGAGCTTTCATTTTCTCAAAGGCGGAGAAGAATAACCAGGGCTTGGTTTACACCTATCAACGAGGGGGGACCAAAGGCAGGCTAGGGGAACTCATTAATGTTAAATAACCTCCGAAAGTGAAATGTTCATGTCATGGGACCTTTAAGGAGAAACTGTTCATGATGAAAGACAGTGATTTTCAGGTCATTTTTTATTATGGTCAGGGAGACGACAAAGTTAAGCCCAGAAAGGATCCTCAGACCAACTCAGTATGGTCCTTTACCAAGGACCCTTAATCTGACAGCCACCTTGAAAACTATTGGAGAAAAAGAGATCTGTGAGGCTACACAGGTGCAAATGAATTAGATTCCACTTAACAGCGATCAATACCTTAAGAAAAGCCTGTTTACATGTAGGTTCACCTGGAATGACATGTATTAGCCCTAAAAAACAGCAGCCAGGTGTGAACCTACAAGGAAGCTGTCCCAAGGGCAGGCAGAGGACACAGGTCAGTGAGCGCTGGATGTGTGATGATGCCTTTTTATCAAGGATCCCAAAAGGTGTAACAACAGGAGGAGTACGCATCACAACTTGTAAATACTGCCAGGTGAAGTCTTCACTTCAATGACTTCTCAGAGGAGCGATGACACACACACACACACACACACACGTGGCAGTTATGAAACACAGGTTCCAGTCATGTGAGAGACACACACGGGTCACACTCACCCATCTGAACAATCGTCTGACATTTCCATTGGTCACGTACTCGCAATTTTGATGGTATTTATGATTGATGGATTTTTTTTTTTACTGTGTCTGTACAAAAATAAATAATGACTTGGCCAGAGAAAGTTTAATCTTTGGCTGTGATGGGAAGTAAAACAAGGCTGATGGATGACAGCAGGAGATTTGATTTCGACAATAGTTGAGACTTATCTTGGCGACACAGAGTCACACACATCTCAACTCTGAATTGGAAGTCATTACACACTAGATTTAACAAAGTCGTACAAAGACATGCTTCTGTCACTCACGTCAGCAAAGAGATAAGAAACCTAACAGACCGTATCGTACGTCCTGCTTTCAACTTCATCCAAGACGCGTACGATTTCTATCAAAATCGTTTAAGGAAACGTCTCTATTGAAACTTTCGCTTTGACAGAATTTTTTCGATTTGCTGACCAGACTCCCAAGAACACGTTATCGCTCTGTCACAGTCATGATACTGTTCAGATGTCTCACCCGAGTGTTCGGAGCAGACCAGTGGCGATTTTAGACCCTTTTTAGGGGTGCTCAAGCAAACTTGTGTGAAACAGTAGCTTAACTCCAAGGTATTTTCCTTTGATCTGCAGAGCAGCTGTGTTCTGTGAGGGGAAAGGTTAGTTGCGAGCCCTGGTTCCAGGTTCACATCCTAGTCTGTACATCCCACGTTGGACCAACTGAATCCATTATTATTAGCATTATTTAAAGCAAAAGCCATGAGCACACCATCAGCACTGTACGTGCCGACTCACCTGGAAGAGAGGTCCAATGTCCACATCAAAGCCCAGGTCAGCGAAGCCAGTGGCGATGACCTTTGCGCCCCTGTCATGACCGTCCTGGCCCATCTTTGCCACCAATAGACGAGGGTTTCTCCCCTCATGCTTTTTAAACTCAATAACCCTGGAAACGCCATGCAGGAAATGACACGGGCAACCTCATTAGCACATACACAGACAACGCCTGTGGTCAAGACAAAATGTCTGAATAAACACTTGTGACTCCAAATTACAGAACATCATTGTACCGTACAAACATACTCTATACTATGAAAATGATGTGCATGATTATCTAAATACCTGACACAGCATCACTCAAAGGGCTCAATTTTCCTTTTAAATATAAAACCTCGTTTACAAACCCCTTCATAATCAGATTAAAGAGAGGCTTCCTGAAGCCTTGTAACAGTCCTAGTCTCACAGGTAGTTGTCCATTTTACCGGTTGTTGGTCAGCGAGATTTCCTCGTTTTCTCCGTACTCGCTGCGGTAGGCTCCGCTCACCATCCTGGTGCTGGCTTTGTGCTCTCCGAACACAGTCTTCATGGCGTCTGTGATCTCCCCGACTGAACACCTGTTTAAGAGAACATGTTCCCTCGCAAGGATTATAAAGACAAACCAGTGGAAAAGGAGCCGACTAGAACCATACCAAAACCATTCTAGAGCCAAGCTAGGAGCATTCTAGAACCCGACTAGAACCATACCAAAACCATTCTAGAGCCAAGCTAGGAGCATTCTAGAACCCGACTAAAGCACGACGGGTCTGTTTGAGGGCGTACCTGGCACGGGCTGCCTCCACAGCCAGGCCCAGGAGGTTCCCCTCCCGCGTGCGAGCGCACTCCTCGATGGCTGCCAGGCACGCCCTGGCCTTCTCTGCATCACGGCTCGCTCTGACCTGCAGTAAGAACCCAGCCACAACATCAGCATTAAGTCTGGACCAGCCTTTACAGGGGAGGACATGGCTTCTGTCACATACTGAGACTGTATCCATCTCACAGTACACTACGAAGTGTTCATGGTAGAACCTGGCTTCCTAGGCACTGGTGCTCGAGTGCCAATGTGTACAGCTCCTAATGCAAATCAAATGGATTTGATTCTAACCTGCCTAATCCTTTTGTGCTCAACAAATGGAACAAGACTGCAAAAAAAATTATAAATAAAAAAACTCAAAAGTTCATAGAATTTGGCCTGCAGGAGATCATCCTGCTGTTCATCCTGTCGCCTCTCATCCAGGCAGACATCATGTAAAGGAGATCACTACTTTGTCAATATGTGAAGCCTGCAGCTGTATGCCCTGGAGCAGATGTTGGCTTACAGACGCATTTTGAATCACAGCAGTGGAGGAATGAATATGATCTCATGTACAATAATTAGCTCAGAGTGGATGAAGCCATATGCCTGCTAGCGGTACAAATCCATGTTTCTGACACCAGATAGTAGGAAACAAAGTATTCTACCAAGGATAAACAGGTCAAGGCTGCAACACAATAGGAGTACCCTTTCCTTCAGAGGATCAGATTTACACACATGCTGGACCACAGATTGGATGATTTTTATCTGAGCTTTTCAGGGCCAAACAATAGCGTAGCTTTTCTAGGAAAGATAAAGGACCTCATTAAAAGTAATACACAAACAAGTTTATTTCTAAAGAGCTGTTTCTTCTCATGTGAAAGCTGACCACCATAATTGGGTCTTATGATCCAAATGTATCATTGAACGGACAGTGCAATTTAGACGACAGCATCAAGTAATGCATTGCATTTGCTATGGAGGGTTATGATAAAATGGCATTAAGGCTGAAAACATTTGGAGGGGTGCGGATTAGGTCAAATATAATCAAATTATCCAAATGATTTATTTCAGTTGCATTGTAGACACACAAAGCGCTATTTTGTGTGTATGTGTGAGTCCTTTGTATTGCTGATAAACTGACATAACCTCAATGTTCTAACTCAGCACAGATAATGGTATTTTCTTTGTTGACTTCAAAACCTCTTTTATTTTACTTCCTGACTCTTATCCAACGTTTCTATGAATATTTGTTTGCGTTTTTTGTCAGCTAAAGTGTTGTAACTTCAGTTTAGGAGAAGACAGTGGCTTGTTGAAACATGTTTGGCTGAACCCTGTTAGAGAGCCCAGCACTATATTGTAGAGCACAGCAATTCAATCTAAACCTCAATTCACCTTTCCACAGATAACCATCTGTAGCAAGGTCGACTCCTCAATCACCCTGAACCCTGATACAGCTGATAGCTTATTTTTGGGCAACATTCCTTTGCTGGTCTAATACCACAGATGGAACATTTGATCTAGCGTGTTTGTTTGAACTCTTAACATGAGTTCAAACAATGTTGCATGGATGTGTTTGTGAGCAAAATGGTAAGACTATCGCTGGAGCTGTGATGTGATCTAAGAAGACAGCCAGACAGACAGACACGGACTCGATGTTACTCACATTCTTCAGTTTGTCGATCTGTTTATTGCGCACGCTGGTGTTGTCTATAGCCAGAACTTCCACCGTCTCCTCAGTCTCCAGACGATACTTGTTCACACCGACAATGACCTCGCTACCTGTGGATGCCAATCATTAGGAGACACGTTCTGGATCAATGAGAGAACCAAGAACACACACACAAACACACGTCTGCTACCTGAGCAGCACCAGCTACTGCCAGCTGAAAGCATGGGAACATCTGTGTTTGTTTTGGTCACAAATGACTAAATCCCTATTTTACACAGAGAACACACACTGAGGAGAGGTGGGGGGTCACTTTCAAAGCTAGACAGTAGCCAGTTTGCTCCCAATGGGTTCACTTGGCAAGGAAAACGGACAGATTCCAAGTCACCTAATTTCTCCCCCTCCCCCCCCTCTCCCTCTCCCTCTCCCTCCCCCTCCCCCCTCCCCCTCTCTTCACAGCCCCTGGCTCTGTGAAGAGAGCAGCAGCAGTTGGAAGGGCTCCCCTGCGTGCCACACGCTGGCTAACCCTGCCATGTTCACAAGGCCAATCGTCTGGCATCTGATCAGACAGCCTGGGGTCCTCGCTGGGATGAAAGGCACAGATGAGAGAGATGGAGCCAGGAGTTCAAGCTACCTGAAGGAGGCCTCCTGTGTGGGGGGGTAGGGGGATGTGCGTGTGTGGTCAAACAGGTGTGAATAGGGTGGGGGGGTCAGATGGCTGAGCGGTTAGGGAATCGGGCTATTGATCAGAAGGTTGCCGGTTCAATTCAGGCTGTGCCACATGACGTTGTGTGCCTCGGGGGGGAATGTCCCTGTACTGTAAGTCGCTCTGGATAAGAGCGTCTGCTAAATGACTAAATGTAAATGAATACTGAGAAAACCAATGCAACCCCATGAAATAGTAAAGTGACATGATATTACAGTGATAAGAGAGAGGTGTATACTATATTGACAGCACTGGGCAGAAGTCTTAGGCACCCAAGATTTGTTACATGGATATTGTCTGTCTTTATTAGATTTTTGTCCTCTATATGTGTGTTTAGTGAGACAGCAATAAGAGCATGGATCTTGTTGCTATGGTGTTTGGATTTGGGATGTAATTTCTCGGCTGGTTAAGACAACATCACGTCGAGGCCCATTCTCCACAGAGAGCAACAGAAGATGAATAGATCGACAACTGAAATCCAACCAAATCCCTTAATTAACATGCACACACACTTTAGAGGCCCACACTTTACAACAATTCCCTCATCATTAGCCTCCAAATCCCAGACACTTCACACCATCTGTGTGAACACGCCTTCCACAACCCCTCAACACACACCACACACACACACACACGCACAGTGTGTGACTCCTTCCATAGCAGGTCTTTGTAAGGCCAATGATGAACGTGTGAGACAAGGGAACGGAGTGTGCAGTAGGCTGAGCTGCTAGATGGCTTCTGCTCGGTTCCCCAGAGAGACCCCTGGAGTGGCAGGTCCTCAGGCCCTCAGGCCCTCAGGCCCTCAGGCCCTCAGGCCATCTTGCAGCTAGCCCGTGGAAACGCCATCCAGAAAATTGCGGTTAAAATTCATATATGCAAACTGTATACAAAGGACTATGTGGAATTCATATGAGAATGGAGAGTTTTACAGTCTACTTTAATACATGTGTCCGCTTCGGCGCATTCAGAATGTGATTGAGAGCTGCTGTGGAATTTAATGGGAATCTGAACGTTTGAGTTGAGGTGGGAAGACTCCGGGTCAGATCGCACACAGAGAGATGTGTGACTAGCCTGGTGACAACTCCACTCTAAATGACGCATGTGACTAATTGGTGGTTGTGCCGTTTTGGAAACTGTATGGGTCTGGGTGTAGGTCTGGAGGTTGTCTGGGGTGGGAACAGAGAGCTTGGGGTGCGCTTTAGGGACTTATGCACGACTACACATCAACACGACTGACTGAAGAGCACTCTACGGCCGCTAACTCACTACTTTCTATTGAATGTATTCGGTGAAGGTCCTTTCGAGGTGTTCAGTCCCTTTCAAAGAAGAAGGCCTTCTAAAGAAAGACTGTGTTCTGAAAGAGCATGAAATATAGTGAGGGAGAGAGCAGGAGGGAGAGAGCAGGTGGGAGAGAGCAGGTGGGAGGGAGCAGGAGGAACAGTTAGGTCAGGGTGGTACAGTGTGCAGTACCTGAGTCTATGCGAGCCTGTCTGCGGGCAGCACACTCCTCTATGCGTAGTTTAGGAATGCCCTCCGCCACAGCTCTGGCCATGCCCCCCATCTCCTCAATCTCACTGATGAACTACACACGAGAGGACAACACACACACACACACACACACACGTATTAACATGGAGCCAAACTCTTCTAGACAAGTTGGGAAAACAATATGGACAAATTCTAAGCAGTGGAGCGCTGGCCCCTGACACTGACCCCTGACCTTTAGGGCGGTGTTGTAGACGTCCTCTGTCAGGGCCTCCATCATGTGGGATCCGCCCCAGGGGTCGGCCACGTTGGGTATCCCAGACTCCTCCTGGATGATGATCTGGGTGTTGCGGGCGATGCGGGCGCTCTTGACCGTGGGCAGACCCAGAGCCTCGTCAAACGAGTTGGTGTGGAGCGACTGGGTCCCCCCGAACACAGCTGCCATGGCCTCGATCACAGTCCTCACCACGTTGTTGTAGGGGTCCTGGAGGGGGGCGCAGAGGAGACAGAGCCCTCGGGGTCTAGCACAGACACTTAGCACAGACACTTAGCACAGACACTTAGCACAGACACTCCACATGGAAGTGGCCCCATACAACATCCACATTCAGATCCGTCTGAATTCACTGACGCTGAAGACAATCGAGTCTGTCAGAACGGCTAATCTGATGTTACATGTCCCACGCAGGATCCCATGGTGCCAGTGTTGGCTGCAGGTACCTGCTCAGTGAGAGACCATCCTGAGGTCTGGCAGTGCGTTCTGAGGAGGAGGGACTTGGCCATCTTGGGCTGGAAGTTCTTCTTGATCAGCGTGGCCCAGAGTCGCCGCCCAGCCCGCAGTTTGGCTATCTCCATGTAGAAGTTCATGCCAATGCCCCAGAAAAAGGACAGCCTGACAGGACAGAGGGAGGGAGCGAGGGAGGGAGATTTGTCTAAAAACATGCATCTTCATGTCAGAGATAAATCATTCTGTCAAAACACTAAATAAATGAATTCAGGATTGACCCAGCCTCCAACTTTAGAAGATACTTTTCTCTGTGAATAACCTACGCTTGCCTCAATCAATGCCATTCAAGTTAAGGCCCTGTCACTGTAGATTGGATGAGGAGGACGTTTCACAATCACCGTCCTCCCACAAACCAGGAAGTGTCTGTGTGATTGGCAGGGGCAGGTTAGCTCCAGTGTGCTGCACGGAGCTAATGGAAGGAGGATAAAGGGAGGGATGATTAGGGATGATGAGGGATGGCATGTAGCTGATGACGCATAACAGAACACTCAGAACAAAACAAAAGAGCCTGAGTGAGATGGTAAGGTCAGTGAATATGTAGTTCCTCTTCAGCCCGTTGGGAGAGAGACAGATCTCACCACAGAGAAAAAGAGAGAGAGAAAAGAGAGGGGCAAGAATGACTGCCAGAATGAACTCTGCTGCGGAAGTGACCCAATCCCTTTTGATAACATCGACGAGTCTACTACTCCAGCATGCGCTGCAGTTGAGGAAATAGACATGTGGTGTAAGGCCTTCCATCCCTGGAGGTCTGCAGTTCACTATCTGATCTGGACGACTGTCACATGGCTCCACGGGGCACAGGGGACACGGGCAAACTCAAGACAACAGAGAGAGACTTTGTGACTGCTCTGGGCATTATAAGCCCATCCATTACTTTCACACATGGGTTTTTGTGACGTTATGATCTTGATACAGATCTTATGACCAGTGCTGCTGGAAGTAGGGATGCTGGGGGCGAGTAAATCAATGAAATAAATTTAGTTTTAGACAAAACGTAGTTAGCTGAATATTCGTTTCTCATATCAAGGTTGGCAATGAGCACCACGGACAGCGTACGATCATTCCACACAGTCAAGCCACGGCGCTATATTTGATCAGTGCTGTTAGTTAAGCATCTATAAGCACACTCATTCCCACCAGGCCCAATTCTTTTAAATCGCGGTCCCGGCCCCACCCCCACCAACACCACTTGTTACAGGTGGAGTCAGGTGGCTGAGCGGTTAGGGAGTCGGACTCGTAATCGGAAGGTTACCGGTTCGATTCCCGGCTGTGCAAAATGACGTGTCCTTGGGGAAGGCACTTCACCCTACTTGCCTCGGGGGGGAATGTCCCTGTACTTACTGTAAGTTGCTCTGGATAAGAGCGTCTGCTAAATGACTAAATGTAAATGTTACAAATTACCGTGAGAGAAGGTCCCGTTACTTTTCTTCTTACCTGGGAGCAAACTCGTCGATGGTGAGGCCAGCTTTCAGCCCTGTGCGGCAGTACTCCAAGCCGTTGGCGATGGTGTAGGCCACCTCCAAGATGGCGTCCGCTCCAGCTTCTTGAAGGTGGTAGCCACTGATGGAGATGGAATTGAACTTGGGCATGTTCTGTTAGGGTTGGAAGGTAAACGCAAACCAAATTTGTCATTTGATTTGCAGAACTCAAATCGGAACTTGAATACATAAATAAACTATAAAGTGGAAACAGTGGATGCCTACTTGGGATGTGTAGGCGAAGATATCCGCGATAGCGTGCATGGATGGTTCCGGGGGGAAGATATAGGTGTTGCGCACCATGAACTCTTTCAGGATGTCATTCTGGATGGTTCCTGTAAGCTTGGCTTTGGACACCCCCTGCTCCTCTCCCGTCACTATGAACATAGCCAGGACAGGGATCACCGCCCCATTCATCGTCATGGAAACGGACATGCGCTCCAGTGGGATTCCGTCAAACAGCATCTTCATGTCCTCCACGGTGTCTATGGCAACTCCCGCCATTCCCACATCTCCATGGACGCGGGGGTTGTCCGAATCGTAACCTCTGTGCGTGGGGAGATCGAAGGCCACGGACAGACCTTGCTGTCCAGCTTGAAATAGAAATGTAGAGAGAGAGAGAGAGAGAGAGAGAGAGAGAGAGAGAGAGAGAGAGAGAGAGAGAGAGAGAGAGAGATGAAAGAGAGGTTACTACAAGAGGTAAAATGGAGGTGATTCAACCATAAACTAGACTTGAGGAGATTACTTTAAGAGTCTTTCCATTTTACATCAGGCGCTTAAAATTATTGAATTTATCTTTCATTGGATTAAGTTTATTTTATTCAACTGACCTTAAGAACAAAAAAGTGTATAACAAGGCCTTTTCATTGCTGCACGAATATTTACACAATTAGATAGACTGTGCGCGTGTGTCCGCGAGGTGTAGAGTATTTACCTTTGATATTATCTCTGTAAAACTTGTTGCTTTCCTCCACTGTGCTGAAGCCAGCATACTGTCTGATGGTCCAGGGTCTAGATGTGTACATGGTAGGATAGGGCCCCCTAGTGTAGGGGAAAACTCCTGGCAGTTCATCTGGGACCGCAGCAGAGTCTGACTTTGTGTAAACGGGCTTGATGTTGATGCCTTCCGGCGTGCGCCAGATCAGGTCCTCGGGGTTCTTCCCTTTGAGCTGCTTCTTGGCCAAGTTCGCCCATTCTGGATTGAGCTCGAGCTCGTCGCGACTGCGAGCGGCGGTGCGGAACTTGCGGGAGCGTGTGTTTGTGCCGGAGACGGAGGTTTCAACAAGTCGCCGAGCAGTCAGAGCTGCACATGCTCTCTGTGCGGTCAGCATGCTGTCGGCTGTCTGGAGGACTCAGTCACGCATGAGACACCTGTGTAGACAAAGAGGAAGAGAGTTGGTGATAATTAAAATAAATTAAAAAGTTGAAAATAGATTCACTAACAACTGTCTATCTAATCTCAATATAACAGCACAGTTATGCAGTCATTGGGGCATGTAACACACACGGTTAGAGGCCGATTACATATGCGATTACGTATACCACCCCGCTGGTAGCTATAGCTGCTATCTGTGTAAGTGTTAGTGTACTTCAAAGAATGGCTGGAAACCTGCTATTAGTCATTTGGGCGACTTTGAGTGACATACAATAAGATAAACGTTGTGCTTGCAAAAACGTTATAACTAAGTTAAGTGACTTGCATGTTGCCAAACTGGCTGTCAATTTCATGACATTAGTTATGTTCCTGCTTTAGCTAGCTATATAGCTAACTACCTACGTTAGCTATAGCTAGCCTGCACTAGCTGTAAAATGCATTATTCAGCTTGAGTGATGAAGAAACATGAAACATTCTACAATTGGATATGATAGAAGACTTTCACAGCACGAGGGTATGTTTTCAGCTAACGCAATTGTATTAGTAAGCACACATTCTGACCTTGTATTTGTTTTGTTGTTGAGTGGCGTTGAAGTAAAGGCGTGTGTTTGACTGACCAATAACGTTTCACAACATCAAAACTGACCAATCGCAAAGAAGTAGCGCTTGTTACACTCTGAACTAAGACACCGGATGTAAAAAAAAGCAGCAAGAGTTTAGAATCTTAACGAGATGTATCACGCTCGCCGCTGTTCGTCTAAAAACCAAACACACGTTTTTCACCTCACATTACACTCTCCGGTTTACATGCTATCATAATGGAAGAACATATTATTTTTTTACCAGGTATGATTTCAGCTTAGCGTCTCCAACGTAGTTTTTTAATAAACCGTAATGCAATGTTCTGACCTGACCAGATGAGGGAGGTGATGCTTCCACTATTTATCAAACTGGAACCCTTTTAACCCAAAGATACATTAGTTTAGTTCACCATCTTACTTATTTTGACAACCACCCTTGGAACCATAGATACTTAATGTTAATGTTTTATTTTCTAGTGGAAGATTTGAATAAATACGGCCATACATTAATTGATTGTGCCATATAGCGTTAGCTTAGCTAACCTGCTTTTCTTCTCATACAAACACACAGAAATGAGTCTGAAGTCAATTTCAACAAACGCAGTTCTCACCATTTTTTATTAAGTTGATCAATCAAATGGTTAGAAGCTGTGGCCTGTAGAAGTTCTGTACAGTACTGGATTTGAACGACCTCTGTTGTGCACTTGCATTAAATGTTTAGAAGGGATACAAAATATGCTAAACACAGCAATATCATTTATAGCATACAGCAAGATATATATTTTTGTTATCAAAGTGGCAATGCAGACAGTGGTTTTGTTAATGCCCAGTTAAGATACAGAATATTGTCCTTCCGTAGTGTTCCCTACTTTTTTTTAAACAGTAAGGCAGTATGTTTTGTTTGCAGTGCATTACGGCTTTCATCAGACAACTCTTTTGTAATTCGTTGATTCAATAAAATATACAACCTAAAGTGAAAGAAAGAAACAATAAAGCCTAAAGACATAAAACATTAAGACAAAGAAGCCAAAGAAATGGTATCTTGAGTGTAAAACGTCAAAAAAAAAAAAGCTGCATCTACTTTAACAGAAGTTGGCAACAAAGCAGTAGATTCTTTTTAAGTGTTGAGTGGAAGAAGCTTTCAATTCAAGGAGGGGACAGTTGTTCTGTGGTGGGGTGGCCCAGTCCATTGTAAATCCCTCTTAATGAGAGTAAGGAGTGGCATACATAGCCCCTGTGACCTTTGAACCACATGACCCCTGAACCTGAGACATCATCACCATCACTCCAGTTTGAGCAGCTCCACGTCGAAAATGAGAGTGGCGTTAGGAGGGATGACCCCTGGGTGGCCCGTCGCTCCGTATGCCATGTCCGGCGTACAGGTGATCTTAGCCCGTTGGCCCAGGCTCATCTGCAGGGTGTGGAGAGAGGAGGGAGACGGGGTTATGAAGGTAAGGCCACTGTGCTGGGTGACACCTGTGTGTGTGTGTTCTACTGCAGGTGTCTTACCTGTGCAACTCCCTCCTCCCAGCCCTTGATCACCTCCTGCCGTCCGATCTTGAACTTGAAGGGCTTGTTTCTGTCTCGAGAAGAGTCAAACTTCTTCCCATTCTGTAGCATCCCTGACACGGAGAGACCACATTTACATTTAGTGATTTAGCAGACGCTCTTATCCAGAGCGACTTACAGTAAGTACAGGGACATTCCCCCCCGAGGCAAGTAGGGTGAAGTGCCTTGCCCAAGGAGACAACGTCATTTGACACGGCCGGGAATCGAACCAGCGACCTTCCGGTTACTAGCCCGACTCCCTCACCACTCAGCCACCTGACTCCCTAGACCACAAAGTCTCATTCATCTTAACCATCAACAATATAAAAATACCTCTCATTGTACTGTCTAAACACCACAAACAGGAAATGCTCACACATGTCATTGTTACACACTAGTTAGATGTTTCTACAGTTCTTCAAATTAAGCATTGTGTGTGTTCCTGCTTCCCTTGTTTCCAAAACCAAACAAAGCCTCTCCTTCATGTCGGAAAAGCATTTCAACATCAAAGCAAAGATGAAGGCAGCTTTTAATAATTCAGGGATGTCCTAAAACCAAGGACTGATTCCACTGGTCCTTATTCTGATCTTGCGCTTGTTTCCGTGGTTTCAACAGACAAGTGAATGTGGAATATGATGCATTGGCCTGATTCAGTAGATTATTTCTGAAGTTAAGTAGGCCATTGCTAGCCTGCATCTGTACCACAGGGGAGCATGTGCTGGGTCTTTGTGTGTGTGTGCTTTGCTGACCATTCAGGCATGCTGATACAATAAACCTCATTGGACACTTCCACAACAGAAAGTATGCTTTTAGCCACTGCAATGCATGACGAACTTGAGATATTTATGTGTTTTTTTTTAAGCACACAAAAAAGAAGTGTGTTAAGGCTGAGGAACCAAGTGCCATCCCTTCAGAGGAGCAGCCTGTTATAGACCCAGCAGAAACCTTCACCTTACCCACCGTATCAAATATCAACCTGAACCCAGATACCCCAAAATATCCCGCTGGGTAAGACAATATTAATAATCAACACCAGCCTATAAAGCATGGCCGTGTATAATGGTGGCGAGGGTATTTTAGTGTCAGGTGGAACACCTCTTAATGTAGCCGTCCTTGGTCACACCGAGACTTGGTACATAGTCACACCGAGATAGACGAATGATTCCACCACACGCAGACATAACATCAGCGTAAATAGTTGCCATTAAAACCAGCCAACTAGAGAGATGAATCTTGTACTGTACTGCCTGGCTGCTTCTCCCCTTACAGTCCTCCCTAAACTTAGCCTAGCAAGAGCTGATGCTTCCAGGAATCCCTGTTGCACAGATATCAGTGGGCTCCTGGGCTGGAGTCACAAGGGACATACATTTACATTTAGTCATTTAGCAGACGCTCTTATCCAGAGCGACTTCCCCCCGAAGCAAGTAGGGTGAAGTGCCTTGCCCAAGGACACAACATAATTTGGCACGGCTGGGAATCGAACTAGCAACCTTCAGATTACTAGCCCGACTCCCTCACCGCTCAGCCATCTGACTCCCTCATGCCTGCACGGGTCTTATAGAAACTCCCTGGTTCAAGTCTGGGTGATTACCATCTGTTAATACTCTCCCACTGGCAAACCACAAGCCCCTCTGTTGAAGCCTATTTCTTTCTTAAATCTGTCTGAGCTCTTTCATTTAGAAAAAACCTTTACTGGCTTTTCTGGCTGAAACCAAACAAATGATCAGTGTTGTGATAATTCACAGTGGATTCCTGTTCCACTAGTCTCTGAGGGTCCAAACTGTACAGATTAAAGGGAAAAACAGTTGTGTGTCGGTGATCAGGAGGCGAACAGAGACCTCAGTGAAACTAGCCAACAAGCCCAGTGGTCGAATTGAACCGGAGCTGAGTTGGGGTGAGGTCCCTGCAAATGAGCTGTTTTGAAACAAGGCAGGGCCATTCCTTTCCTGCGGCTCAGCCCTGGTCCCAGACAGTCTTAAGTAGCGTGAGAGCTCAGAGCTCAGTAGGACTCCGGCTCTATCTGGACGAGCTGTGTGAAGGGGGGGGGGGGCTATTTTTACCCTGTTTACTGTATCCCTGTCTTAGCCCCTGTCTAGCAGGCTGGCCGGACAGCCTTCTCAGCCGAGGCCCGATGAAACCAGATAGCGCACGTATGCCATCTGCTTACGACACACTATCGTAGACGCGTTGGCACATCTCAGGGCTGCGAACGCAAATGTGTCGACGTAAAGAAAACCTGTTCGTGCGTCGTTTATCTTTCAGGAGACGGAAGATGAGGAGGGTGTAGGGTTTCATTTCTTCAGCGTTTAATTAGACAACATGGTCACGGCTAACGTAGGTTATGAGCTCCAAAGATGTGCCTGGTTTAAACCTGAGCCATGAAGCTTTGCTGTTTTAACTGTGAAGAAAAGAATCATAAAAAGTATGTGTGTGAGTCCACCTCTGAGGCTGTGTATCATATGTGGGATGGAGTGGGCAACAACTGCTTACATTTTTTTATCTAACTATTCTAGCTGTTCTGCTAATAGATAGAACCCACCATACATGATTCCCTGTGCGTACAACTCCTAAACTCACCACACAAACGCAGCCCTGCATTGCACCAATAACCCCCCATTAAAAACATTCCACATTCCGCAGAAGACACGTTCAATCCTTGAAATGTTTGTTTCTATTTCAGTGCGACACCCTGACCAAGTGGCCGAGTGGCTAAGTTGTCACGTGTCACGGGAGCAGTGCTCAACTAAAACGTGGAGAGAGACGCCTCATTTATCTGTATGACGTCATGACGTCATGGTTAGTTGTGACGGTTTTAAATTCTTGTACTCGCTGTGAAATATTTTACTGTTGACTGTTGTTTGTTGTCTTCTTTTTTACAGGTACACTCTTGCACTTTTTGAGTTTCATGTTGTTTAATTGTAACTTGTTTAACTGCATGCTCTTATGGTTCTTCCCCTTGGCACTTATTTGGTTTTTCACAATGTATACTTCATGTTTTGGCTGCTCGCAATGTTTGGGGCTATCTTGTTGTTATGATCAGTGACCTATGCTCTTTTGTAAAGCTCTCTCTTGGAAGTCGCTTTGGATAAAAGCGTCTGCTAAATGCATAAATGTTAAATGTAAATGACTGCGAGGTCCGGGGAGATCCTTGAGGAGAAGGCCCTGCGTCATCCACAATACTATGATCACTACGTCATCACCTCACCCTTCCTCATCAATCACACCAGCATCGTGTTCTTACCTCAACTAAACTCCTAACTGTCAGTCAGGAAGGCAGGAAGTTCCCACACTAAACCTCGTTCAGGTTCCTCCTACCGGCCTCTCTTTCCACTTAACGCTGTTAGTGTTGTACCTAGCTGTGATGACAGGGGAGTGAAAAGCAGAACCTCCAGGCAGATCTCAGTGTTTCCATGAATAGACCACCGGGCACGAGAGGGAGAGATCATTGATTTGTTCTGCCTGTTAGGACTGGGTGGGCCCTTCTGAAGGGCCTGTGTTTGACAGAGTGACCTCCAGGCTAATTTAGGTTCCTAACACCGTAGATGAAATGCTGTCTAACAGACAACAAGGCCCTCCAAGTGCATGTTTGTATAAGCACTGAATATCTTGATGAGAAAGTAAAAACTCTGAAAAACACTATGAAGTGGATCTGGCTGTTTCACAGCGAACCAACTATTTGCTTAGTTGCTCAGGAAGGTTATGATGTCAGAACTGTGCTTGGTTTGGGATTTGAAGGATTCTCTCCAGGAGTTGTCTGTTTTTAGCCATAATGTGAGTTGTTATGGTTGTCACCACACTAACACAGCGTGGTAAGCATCATGCTTTCAATAAAACCACCTCCTCCATAACACTGGAGACTAACTCAATAAGAGTTTGCAGCAAAAAAGGTAGCTGTGTTAGGCTAATAAATCTACTTCCAGTTGGCTTGACACGGAAGCTTCATTATTCCCTGGATCTGGCACAAACAGCTGAGCAGGGAGAGGGGGGAGGAGGGAGAGAGGCAGGGAGAGGGGGAGGAGGGAGAGAGACAGGGAGAGAGAGGCAGGGAGAGAGGCAGGGAGAGGGGGAGGAGGGAGAGAGGCAGGGAGAGGGGGAGGAGGGAGAGAGAGGCAGGGAGAGGGGGAGGAGGGAGAGAGTCAGGGAGAGGGGGAGGAGGGAGAGAGGCAGGGAGAGGGGGAGGAGGGAGAGAGGCAGGGAGAGAGAGGCAGGGAGAGGGGGAGGAGGGAGAGAGGCAAGGAGAGGGGGAGGAGAGAGAGAGAGGCAGGGAGAGGGGGAGGAGGGAGAGAGGCAGGGAGAGGGGGAGGAGGGAGAGGCAGGGAGAGGGGGAGGAGGGAGAGAGGCAGGGAGAGGGGGAGGAGGGAGAGAGAGGCAGGGAGAGGGGGAGGAGGGAGAGAGTCAGGGAGAGGGGGAGGAGGGAGAGAGGCAGGGAGAGGGGGAGGAGGGAGAGAGGCAGGGAGAGAGAGGCAGGGAGAGGGGGAGGAGGGAGAGGCAGGGAGAGGGGGAGGAGGGAGAGAGAAGCAGGGTGAGGAGAGACAGACATAGAGGGATAGAGATAGGATGAGAGAGAGGGAGAGGGAGAGGAGACGATGAAAGCACACACAGCATTAGCGCTCCTCTAATAGGGTCAACTTCCCTGCAGACATCAACACAGCAGCTCCACGGGCCTTAATATAGCCTGGTGCTGCAGTGGAGGGCCTCCGAGCCCACAGACATAGCCCTGCAGCTGACTCGCTGACACCAATAGAGGAGCACTGCACGACAACCTCAGCCAACCAAGACAATGTTTTAATCTATGAATTTAAGCAGAAACTTTCAGGTGATGTTTGGTGTGTTCTTGTATTCTCCCTGTGTGACACTTAAAACAAGATCAAGTTTGGCCAAAGTGGAGTTCTAAATTTTCGAACATATTTGTCAGCACTCGTAATAACTCCTGGGGAGAGGGATCTGTCTGGCGCCCCAAAAAATTATAAATAAAATATAATCTCCTGGAAGTAAGATGATAAAACATCCGGTCTTCAACTATGTCTTTTTGCATGTTCAGCCTTTAATCCAGATTTCATTCAGTCAGTTCCTTATGGAATACAATCATGTAGTATCATCCGTGTCAGTACCATGACCGGATTGTAACCATGGATCATGGCTAGGGTAAAACTACCTGTTATTGCACATTTCTACTACATTTTACATTTACATTTTAGTCATTTAGCAGACGCTCTTATCCAGAGCGACCTAGCAACCTTCTGATTACTAGCCCGATTCCCTAACCGCTCGGCCACCTGACTCCCTACTAATCAGAGTAGGGAGTTCTAAAAAAGGTTGATGAGAGATAAACACTATCTGGGTTAACTTGTGACATGGACACTATAAAATCATCCTGTCTCACTGTAGGATTCATCCTTATCTATAAGTCCTCTGTTCTAAGAGGAATTGTGCAGATAATTCCTTGACATAAGTTGATTAAACAGTCTGAACTTGTGTAAGTGTGGCTTTGAATTACTGTCCAGTTTTTGAAGTGAAACAAGTTATTGGGGCTAAATGTAAACATTATAAACAGATGGAATCAACAGAAAGGAGTCTTGCTTGCTTGCTTTACCTGTGTAATGTACCACACATGTCTGGCCCTTCTTTGGAAAAGTCCTTCCTGTCAAGAAGAAAGCACAGAAATAATTTGTGTCCAAGAAGGTCCTCGACTTGAATAAAAAAAGATTGTTAATTCCCCCCAAATACCGACACTCCTCCATAGCCTAATAAAGTAAAAAAAAAAAAAAAAAAAAAAAAAAAACTGCCTTGAGACTTTCAGAAACATAATATAGTAATGTGTTTAAATCAATATAAAATCAAACGTTGCCGAAGTACAACTATTTATATCAAGGCTATCTTTCTCGCGCGTTAAGTGAAGGTTTTGCTGGAGGCAGCATATTGCAGAATATGCTTTTCGAGAGTTCTGGAAAGATTGTTCTGGGCTAGGAGGACAAGCCACCGCCGCTCACAACCGTCAAAAAATTGTAAAAGCGGTTACAGTGTGTTATTAGACTGTAATTCCTTGCACCGCCGTCACTTGCACAAAACGCAAATTCAGAACATGAATACCGCATTATCAAGATAATCTGAAAACAATCAAACAAAAATTGCTGCAGAACAATCCCTATTCCCTTTTCATGACGAAACAGAAGCAAAGACAAACCAACTCACCATCTCCTGGAGATATTGTTTCGACGTCCACACCCATTTTGAAAAATATATAAACAATGGTATTTAAAGCAAACTAAAAGCAGGTTATATAGCTATACTGGTGGCTACTGTGCAAGCAACAGTAAGACCATTCATGCAGAGATCCACATCGGTCTGCGTCTGCGAGATTGTATTACACCACTAGGTGAAGATATCCCCTACTATGAGATGTTAAACGTCCGCTCAATGTCGTCGTAAACCGTACCATTGTGAGCCAAATATTGGACAATCATTTTGTAAATAGCAAATGATCTCTAGATTAATATACACTTACGTATGGAGTTGTAAAATGTACCTTATTCATAAAAAATAAAAAATAAAAATATATATCCATTACCTCAAGCATAATACCTTCAACAAACTACGATTTTCCTATCCTACACCACCATCTTGTGGTTAACATCTGAATAACGTAGACAAGTAATAAAACGTCAAATCCCATAATTCCCAGTTTTATCAAACTTTTCAGTTCCAGGTCCATCGAAAACTATTCAAGCCGGGAAAAACTAAACTAAACGTGGGAAACTGGTTAATGATTTGTTTTAGAAATTTGGTATTATCACGTTTATCACATTAATAAGAACGTTGACAGGTCGCAAGCCTCTGTCAAGTGTCAACGTCGTAAGTGCATTATTTCTGTGTTCATGCATGGCTGTCTGCTAGCCGTTCGTTGCTGTCACGATGCTATGTTTATTAGATACGAATCAATGTTGATTTCCTAGAACTTTTTTAATAAACGTGGTATTATTGCATTTGACTTCTAAACAACCCCAACACAAAGTGAAGCCTTTATATTCAAGAACATCAACAGAAAGCTTTCTACGTCATACGCTACGTTAGACGGTACAGGTATTAGCAATCCCTCTTGCTGTAGCCAACTGTGTAATGTGAGGTTCCTCCACAGTGGTTCCCAGGGCACTAGTGTGTTATATACACTGACCTGCGTAGCTAAGGTCACACAGGCCTAAGCAGCTCAGTCCATTTCTCATGTAGTGGGGGGGGATTAAGGATTTCACCCTGACAAAGACACAGGGAAGAGGCTTTTCCTATTCTTAGGGTGTGATGGCAGCTGGGGTTGACTAGTTCGAGCTAGTTAGTCCCCTGCATGACAACCTCACCTAAGGCTTGGATTCTCCTTTCTCTTTCATCAATGTTACAGATTGAGTGATATTCTTTCCTCTCGTTGGTCGGGTTAACCTGTGCTCCCCTCTCTTGTCAGTATGGATCTGGGCAAAGCCAAGCTGTTAAGGACGGGACTGAACACTCTCCACCAGGCTATCCACCCGGTCCACGGGTTAGCCTGGACGGACGGGAAACAGGTCTGCCTCACCTCGCTCTGCTGCGTCAACGGGGAAGTCAAGTTCGGCGACACCAACGTCATCGGGCAGTTTGAGCACGTGCTGGGGCTCTTCTGGGGCCCGCTGTGTTGCTCCGGCACTGCGGCCCTGCTGGCCGTCCAGCACAAGAAGCATGTGACCGTGTGGCAGCTGCAGCTGAGCTCCCTGGAGCAGAACAAGCTGCTGTGCACCCAGACCTGCGAGATGAGCGAGCCCTTCCCCCTGCTCTCCCAGGGCTGTGTGTGGCACCCTAAGATGGACATTCTGGCGGTGCTGACCAAGAAGGACGCCTCGGTGCTCTTCTCCGTCCGGGTGGACAACCGCCGGGTGAAGGCGGAGATCCGAGCCAGCGGACTGATCCACTGTGCCTGCTGGACCCAGGACGGCACGCGCCTGGTGATCGCTATAGGCAGCGCCCTTCACTCCTACATCTGGAACGACATCCAGAAGAGTCTGGTGCCGTGCTCTTTCTGCCCCGTCTTCGACGTGGCGGGCTACATCTGCGCCATCGAGTCCACGGGGGAGGCCCAGGTGGCCGTGGCGACAGAGCTGCCCCTGGACAGGATCTGTGGGCTGAACGCGGGGATGGCCTTCGACCTGCCCACAGACGGTGAGCACCTGTCAGGGGAGGGCTCTCCCGTGGTCGTGCTGGATGAAGACGGCTGTCTGGACCGCAGGAGGTCCTTTAACTTTGACAGGTCCTGCATCTCCTCAAACTCGGGTCCCATGGACCTCACCCACATCCTGGCCAGACACCGGCGCTCAGACCCCAGCCCCCTCATCCACCTCCGCCGCAAGGACCACCTGACAGGCTCCGGGCAGGACTCCTCACACCTGATCCTGGTCACCTACGAACGGAAGGTCACCACCACACGTAAGGTCAGCATTCCTGGCATCCTTGTCCCGGACATCGTGGCCTTTGACCCCAGGGGCGGTACGGTGGCAGTGGCGTCTAACACCTGTAACATGGTGCTGGTCTACTGCATCATGCCCTCGGCCATGCCCAACGTCCAGCAAATCTCCCTGCAGAAGAACGAGAGGCCCAAGGGAGTGTGCTTCCTCACTGACAAGATGCTGCTGATGATGGTGGGAAAGCAGAAGTCCAACGACCCAGCCTTCCTCCCCTCCTCCAACACTGACAAGTACCTCCTGAGAATCACCTACAGGGAGCTTGTGTACGACGGAGAAGCCCCCAAACCCTGCTCCCCGAGCCCAGGAAACCCCGATTCCCCTTTCAGCTTCCACCACGGGATTAGGAGACACTCGGAGTCCTCCGGCAAGGAGGAGCGAGAGCATGCGAGGGGGATAAAGGAGTTGGTGCTGCCTAGCGGGGCTGTAATCTCGTCTGCGTCACCCAGGAACAGCCGCAGGCTGGTGGAGGAGCTCAGGAGCCCTGAGGCCAGCCCCTTCGCCAGCTCCACGGACTTCTCCGACCGCACCGCCTCCAGTGCCTCCTCCGTCACGGTGGAGAACTTCGACATGGATCACGTCCACCGCATGACCTCGCTGGCCGTGACCGGCCAGGCCAGCCGCGAGGCCAGCCGCCCGTGCTCCCCGCGCCTCGACCCAGCGGACAAGTTCCACACCGACCCCACCCTGCCCAAGACCACCTGCCTCCCCAAGGAGCGACCGGTGGACCAGCTCAGCCACAACATGGAGAGGATCTTTACACGGTTCGCCGACATGCAGCAGTGCCTAGGCAGAGATCAGAGACTTCACCCAGAACGGGAAGAAGGCCCAGGGGGGCTACCCCAACGCTTGCGAGCCCCCCTATGTCAACGTCACATGCCAGGTAGGCGCTTAAGGGTGGCACATGTCTGCACATGTGGGTTCTTTACATTTAGTCATTTAGCAGTTTTCTTTCAGTTGATACTGTAGGCTAAATACATCCTCTGTTGTATTCAAGAAAACATGTCTAAATAGATGTCACTGTAAAAGGGTTTTGTTAGAGTCTATTTGAGGTGTAACACTGATGGGAAGAGGTTTTTTAAGGTGAAGGTTTTATGTCATCGGATTACTGTCTGTCGGGATAACACAACGCTATGGAAAGACCTTGTATGGAAATACCTCAGATAATGGGATCATACACTTGCCTACGAGTGAATTGGTGTGTTGTCACATGTGCAAAGCTTGTATACCTGCAGACCCCCACAGGCCCACAGTGTTTATAGTGTGACACCCATTGTCAGCAGGTGCCAGATTATTATTCGTCAGACAGATTAAGACATTGTTTGTGTTGCAAGGATAGTCTTCACTACAGGGTCAAGCAAAGGAGCTGAACACCCTCATTTACCTCTCCCTCTCCCTCTCTCCTTCTCCCCCCTGTCTCCCCCTCTCCCCCTCTCCTTCTCCCCCCTGTCTCCCCCTCCCCCCTGTCTCCCCCTCTCCCCCTCTCCTTCTCCCCCGTCTCCCCCTCCCCCCCTCCCCCTCTCCTTCTCCCCCCTGTCTCCCCTCCTTCCCCTCTCTCCCCCGTCTGCAGAAGCAGCTGTCTGAGAACGTGTTTATAGACGAGAGGAGGCCAGTCCTGCTGTGCGAGGGGAAGCTGTCCTGCAGGAGCTCTTCAACATCTCCATAGTGGAGATGATGTATGGTACGTACAGCCAATCAGGGCTCACCTCCACAGTACACCATAGTGGAGATGATGTATGGTACGTACAGCCAATCAGGGCTCACCTCCAGCACACCATAGTGGAGATGATGTATGGTACGTACAGCCACTCAGGGCTCACCTCCACAGTACACCATAGTGGAGATGATGTATGGTACGTACAGCCAATCAGGGCTCACCTCCAGCACACCATAGTGGAGATGATGTATGGTACGTACAGCCAATCAGGGCTCACCTCCAGCACACCATAGTGGAGATGATGTATGGTACGTACAGCCAATCAGGGCTCAGCTCCACAGCACACACTCTCCCAGCACAACCAGGGAACTGGAACCCATGTCCACAGCTTCCTCACGCGTTTGTGCTGACGAGCAATTCCTCAGAAAACCAACCTCGCCTTGCTTGTCTAATGGGAACTAGTACAAAAGAATATCCGTTAAGGTCAGGATATCCTATTCCCGTCAGGTAGGAATGGTGCATGTGTAACGTGTATATGTTAGTCGTAGATGTACTTTTTAAACGGAAAGGTTTGACAGCAGAAATTGTTCTTCAGTCGAGGGAGGAATTGAATGCATGTCTATTACTGGAAGTGATTAACAGGCTTGATGAGATTACAGAGCCTTAAAAGCAAGCTGCTTACAGCTCCACGCGACAAGTTTGTGTCTTGCTTATAGAACTCTAAAATACTCCTGGTTGGTATAATCCCATTGGTCAACTGAGCAGTTTTGTTTTGTTTTTTGGTCGACCTGTTGGATTTACATTTATGCATTTAGCAGACGCTTTTATCCAAAGCGACTTCCAAGAGAGAGTTTTACAAAAGTGCATAGGTCACTGATCATAACAACGAGATAGCCCCAAACATTGCGGGTAGCCAAACATGAAGCATACATTGTGAAAACCAAATAAGTCCCAAAGGGAAGAACAATAAGAGCATGTAGTTAGACAAGTTACAATTAAACAGCAAGAACCACAAAGTTGTGTCAATGGCAGTCATGTTGGCATACTTTGTCATCGTACAGCGAGGTTCAGCTGTGTTACATAAAGACACTCAGTGGACTGAGCCATCTCTCCTCTCCTGCAGGTCCGCTCTGGGTGGTGTTGGTGTCAGACGGGGAAGGCTTCGTGCCGCTGGCATTCAAGCCCAAGGAAGAGCTCACGGTCCGGAACGGGAAGAGGAAATCCCCCCTGAGGTCTCCTGGAAGTCCTGAGGGGTCTGGTCCGTCCAGTCCCGTCCAGCGCAGCACCAATAACCACACCCCAGCCTCGATATAGACACCTCAGCCTCGATATAGACACCTCAGCCTCGATATAGACACCTCAGCCTCGATATAGACACCTCAGCCTCGATATAGACACCTCAGCCTCGATATAGACACCTCAGCCTCGATATAGACACCTCAGCCTTGATATAGACACCCCAGCCTCGATATAGACACCCCAGCCTCGATATAGACACCCCAGCCTCGATATAGACACCTCAGCCTCGATATAGACACCTTAGCCTCTCCTCTCCAGGGCCTCGTCATAGCACTGAGAACCCATCATCCTCCCATTCTAACACGACTCTCCAACTTCACATACCTATGATCTCTGCATTTTGACACAAAAACAAGGCATGGCTGCATTCAAGGACTCGATTTTTATTTTTTTTCGTTCACCTGAGGATATATATTTTTTTACTGTTCTGTTTAAGATGAAAATTGTGCTTTTGAAATACCCACCTTTCAATCAGAATGTTTACATGTATTTCTGAAAGGCAGTAATGAGATTACTGGCTGTGAGCAGGTAGGATGAATACAGTCATGTTTTTGTTGCTATAGCTACACTTTGCAACTCTGAAGGATGTGTGTTTTATGACTATTTTAAATTAAAGTCTTTACATGTTTAAAAGGTATATCATTTATATACTAGATACTATTCTATGCAAGTAGTACTACCAGTATAAGTGGTATAAGTGGCTAGGCAGGTGTGCTAAAGTACCACTAGGGGGTGCAAGAGATTTAGAAATCAACCAATAATAAACAACTCTGGTGCAGTTTACATTATGTCATAATTGTTTGAATGGCCACAAAATTATGAACCCATGAAGAAGTCCATCTTCTAACCAAGGTAAATAGCATTTATTTTGGTATTATCATTAAATTCGATACCATTCACAGACACCAGCAATGTTGGCTTAAACACAGCAAATAGTGATATACATTCATTTATATAAATTAGGTAATCTTATATAATATAATATTCATGATGGCTATACATTACAGGCTCATGTGAAAATACAGAAACAAACTCAAATGTTTACATTAAAACAGGATTATTTTTTTTCTCAGTGTAACATACACTAATAGAAATCATTCCAGCTCCACACTGGAATCTGACGGTGATGCTGGTCCAGACCCGGGTCAAGCACTGCTCACGTCCTCCAGACCCGGTTCAAGCACTGCTCAGGTCCTCCAGGGTCCTGGAACGGAGGCTTTGCTTCCTGTGGGGAACACTGATATTACATTTCAGATTGTCAGTATATGAGAGCTATCTTTGCGGGGCGGGGGGGGGGGGGGGGGGGGGGGGTTGATGCCTTTCCAAAGCCCTGCCTTCTTAAACGTTAGGAAATGAAAGCGGAGAGCCATGTTGACATGGTTACAGCCGTGCACTGCGAAACAGGCGTCCGGGGCCTGGGGAGCAGGCCTGGAGCATGCATGCACCCAGACACATCAAACTGGCCTAGGAAGAAACCCTGTCACTGGAGAATCCCCACATGTAGACAATGTTTCAATGTTTTCTCTCATCTGGGACTTAATCCAGGAAGTTGGGCCTTAACCGCCAGTGTGTGTCTCAGACAGGTCGGGGGTGGGAGGGTGGGGCGGGGGGGGTTGGTGGGTGGGGGTGGGTGGATGGATGGAGTGGGTGGCTGGGTGGGGGTAGGGAGGTGGGTGGGTGGGGGTAGGGAGGTGGGTGGGGTGGGTGGGTGGGTGGGGGTAGGGAGGTGGGTGGGTGGGGTGTTGGGTGGGGGTAGGGAGGTGGGGTGTGGGTAGGGAGGTGCGGTCCTCACCGCAGCTCCTCCAGACACAGCCTGTTCCTCAGACGGATGTCCTCGCTGATGGGGTAGAGGAGGAGGATCATCAGCCCTGTCACGATGAAAGCCACCGGGGCGGCGCCGATGAGCAGCTTCAGGGTGTAGGCCACCGCCGCTGGCTGTCTGCAGGCTCCTGTGTCGTACCCAGCAAACCTGCCGACGCGCACACATCCAGTTACCACCGCCCACATTTACACCGACAGGGCAAAAGCAACAGCATTCCACAGTAAAACGAGGGTCAAACTGTATTAACTATATTTGAGGAGAGTGTGTGCATGTGTGGTTCTTACCATTGGCACTTGGTTGCTTATCACAATGTATGCTCATGTTTTGGCTTGTTTTTTTTGTTTTTTTCTCGTTGTTTATGGTCATTGACCCTCTTGGAAGTCGCTTTGGATAAAAGCGTGTGCTAATTGAATAAATGTAAATGTAATGTAAATGTATGTCACAATAAAGCATGTACTTGTGTGCTGTTGATATGAGTGTCTTGCCTGTAGCCTGTGACTCACTCCAAGCATAACGTGGACACGCCCAGAGAGATGCCAGCGGCAAACTTGGTGAAGAACACATAGAAGGAGTAGAAGATGGCCTCGTGTCCTTTAGAGTAGGGGTTAGCCAGCCTGAAGTCATC
>CM042869.1:15924194-16016694 GCA_023658055.1 Thaleichthys pacificus | reverse complement strand
TCGCTCCAGCAACACTATAACTGCCTCTGCAATGCAGTGTATGTTCTGTTAGTTCCTGATGGGGGTTTCCACACACGGAGAGCAACCACTGACAGGTTCCCAGTCAGCTCAGCAGCTCATTGACACTCATTCCACACAGGATGCGCTTTAATTCTGAGCACAGAATAAGGACTGGAAAATAGTGTTGAAAGCACAAGGTAGACATTGGACCACAGGTCCAGAAAGACTGTTTAAAACAGGCACAATAATACTGCACTGCACGATTCTGTAATGAGGTTAGAATGAAACAGGAGATTGGAAAAAGAACACACACACACACACACATAGACACACACACACACACACATAGACACACACATAGACACACACACACATAGACACACACACACACACACACACACACACACACACACACACATAGACACACACACACACACACACACATAGACACAAACACACACACACACACACATAGACACACACACACACACACACACACACACACACACACACACACACACATAGACACACTCACCATCTCTCTCTTTGACTCCCAGGAACATCACAACGGTGCAGATAAGAAAGACTCCTCCTATGCAACCAGCAGCGATCATATAAACCTCTTTCTGCAAGAGAACCACAAAAAAAACCTGAATGTGAACATATTTCTTGCTGTCTTCCTCAGGTTACACAGACACACAGTCAGTTCTATTTCCAGCCTTCTCCAGCTTCCAGACTGCCAAACACACTTCACTTCCTTACACCTCAGACCTGCTTGAATGTGACAGCTCAAATGTGTCGATGCTTTCCAAATCTGTGCAACTGAACAAGGGTACCAGCACTTTAGAGCGTGCTTCTCGTTACAGATTTAAGCATAAACAGGAAAGTGCCTAAATATAGATCAGATGGTTTTACGTCTAACCCCAACAGGAACTGCTCTGCCCTAAACAACTTCATCTTGTTTGCTGTTTTTCCATGCGCTGCATAAATAGAGGAGTGGTTTATTATTATTTATTCCGAGAGGCTGGTGAGCGGACAGACTTTGTGCCACCCTTGCCCGCGACCACGGAGGAATCCAGCGGGTGACTGGAGAGCCGCTACCAAGCCCTCTGACTGGTGAGAGGTTCGCCTCCACAGGGGTTTACCCAGAATCCCATGGCACGGCACCAGCAGAGCCCCGAATAGCTGCGGTGCGACCGAGGCCAGCGTGGAACAGTAACCCACGCTGGTCTGGCATGATTCACCTCCCAGAAACACACTGAGGGGTTTCACTGCTGCCCCGGTCATGTTAGTGTAGGCAGGTTTACTGACCCCCAGACGGAGGTTGGCTCTCTGAGTCGGGGGGGGGGGCTCTGGTGTCGGGAGAGAGCCTCATGTGGTCAGTGTCCGTACGGGCTGGGGTTTGGGGGGGGGCTCACATATCAAGTCACACTTCTCCAATCAATGGTTGAAAAACATGTGAGGACTCCTTTCTCTTGGCATTACAGACTGCAATAATAAACGACATTTCCTACGAATGCACATGAAAAGGGGTTTTCGTGGACTTCTGGACTGTGTTTTCCTTCTAACGGTTAAAAAAATTGCGTTCAGGGAGGGCAGCTTTGAAAGGCAGACCTGATCTGGACCCGAGGTCACCGACGTCAGTTTCATTCCGGATCAAACCGTAGCATCGCAGGGACACCTGGGCACAGGTCACCAACTGACACTCACCGCATGTGACAGGAAGTCCTGCGAGTGCACGAGGCTCCTGACGATCTCCGCCCCGCTGCTGTTGCCTAGGTGACCGGCAGACATGTTTTGGTGCGGGCAGTGCTTCAGGGTGTGGGCGCTGGCCACTATCTGTCCCTGGATGGCAGCCCCCACCAGAGTACCCAAAACCTCCAACGTCATCCCTGTCATCAGAAAACAAAACTAAACATTATTACCCCATGTCTTTGTGAGACAGCAATAGGTGGTGAGCAGGAAAGCAGGAAGAGCAGATAAGGATGTGTGTCGGTCTTGCAGGTGGAGAGACCTACGGTAAGCGGTGGCTGAGTCTCTCTCCTTCTGGTCCGTGCTCAGGAACATGGTGAGAGCAGAGTAAGGCACGTGGAAACACTGCATCCAGCCAGCCAGCATCACAGAAACACACAGAGAAAACACACAACTGAGTCATCGCAACACATAACATCCACACATAACCAGTAGAGAAAACCTAGTAGTTATTACAAGTCATGTTTCGAACTTTGCTAGAAGTTCTAAACCGGGACCATTTTTCCTCGGAAATACGTATCACTGTCGTGCTCATATAGCAAATTGACATGATTTCTTCAAGATGCATTTCTCCAATGCACCAGTGGTTATCCCCTGAGTGGCCATGTCTGTGCTGTCCTCTACACCTCCTCCTCTCCTCCACACCTCCTCCTCTCCTCCACACCTCCTCTACACCTCCTCCTCTCCTCCACACCTCCTCCTCTCCTCCACACCTCCTCTACACCTCCTCCTCTCCTCTACACCTCCTCCTCTCCTCCACACCTCCTCCTCCACACCTCCTCCTCTCCTCCACACCTCCTCCTCTCCTCCACACCTCCTCTACACCTCCTCCTCTCCTCTACACCTCCTCCTCTCCTCCACACCTCCTCCTCCACACCTCCTCCTCTCCTCCACACCTCCTCTTCTCCTCCACACCTCCTCCTCTCCTCCACACCTCCTCCTCTCCTCACACTAGCAGGGCACCAGTAAGCAAGCACAGCCCTCAGTCTTCACTTTGTAATTAACACATCAGCTCAGTCAGCATTGTGGTCCAGCCAGCAGCATCCACACGCAGCCATGAGCAAAACACATGAAACCACCAGAGACAACTCCGGTTCTTTACCCTGGTCTGTCCCAGCACAGCATGTCATTTGTGGGGCCTTAATGGAATGCCATTTATAGATTTGAATGGGAATAGGAGAAGGAAGATAACAAGTCAGTGAATAATCAAGAACCCGATAAGACAATCAGATGATTATACTGGCTCTTGATGAAATATCTGTGTTCTTTGCATTTGTTTACTAATGGACCAAGGCTTTTGAAGTGCTAACAGCTGTCCTTTCCCAGATCCACATACACACAAAGACAATGGTGAGCCGCTAAAAGTGGCAACCAGCATTTAGCCACCCAGCGGTCACTGGCCAGCCTGGATGTGTACTTATCAAGTAGTTAGAATGACATGTCATTATAGGCCACCGCAGTGTGGATAATGTGGTGTACACGCTCTGGAGCACATGTTACAGAGGTTAGTCCCACAGCCCAGCAGAGAGAGGACTGGGCTGGACCTTTGCAACAAAAGGAAACCAAAATAAATACATCTCCCCTGAGGTCTCATATCTCAGAGCTTTGGTTTCACATCAGCTCCACCTCTCCCGGTTCTTAGGTTTCCACTCTCAGGAGCAGTTGTGGCTGTTGATGCCAGAGTCTAAATACGGTTCAACAGAAACTCAAAATCATGTACTTCACTCCTTCTGTCCAGAAGGTTCCTATACCAGTAGGTACTCACAGTGATGAGGGTCTGGTAGAGGCAGTAGAAACCCAGGTACCACATGAACCTTCCGTGGGTGAAGGGAGGAACGAACCAGAGGTAGAAGTAGGACACCACCACAAACGGCGTGCAGCCCACCATCCTGCAGAGAGACACACATTCACAGGTAACCAGGTGGTCATAGACTTAAGACCCAATCTCCCTCAGGAAAACAAAGGACAAATATCCTGCAGAGAGGGGTGGCAGGAGGTATGCCGTGTTACTATCTGGAGCCAAAGTCTGCTTTTATTTTTGGTGCGTGTCAGTGATGAATGGATGTGTTTGTGTATCTGACAGGAGGGATATGTCATGGGTTTATGTGGAGACAGATCAGGAGAAGATGTACCACAGGATTGTCAGCCCACATGACCAGGAAAGCACTCCTAGGACAAGGCATTGCACACACACACGCACACACACACAGATATTCCCAGCAGCGCAAAATAATTCTGCTGAGTTTTGCTGTTTGCAGGATGTGGAGGGATATGTCAGCTATGTATAATTCATATGAATACAACTAGTACATTTCATTATGGGCTTGGGGAACAGCTGGGCATGTCGGAGAGGGGGAGGAGGAGGAGGGGGGATGTGGATTAAGTCCACTCTGACTTGTTTGTCAGTACACCACTGTAATCGACAATGTTGACCTGCTTTGTAGTCCAATTAACACAGAGCTCTACATTTACATTTACATTTAGTCATTTAGCAGACGCTCTTATCCAGAGCGACTTACAGTAAGTACAGGGACATTCCCCCCGAAGCAAGTAGGGTGAAGTGCCTTGCCCAAGGACACAACGTCATTTGGCACTGCTGGGAATCGAACTGGCAACCTTCTGATTACTAGCGCGACTCCCTCACCGCTCAGCCACCTGACTCCCATTTCCCAGCTCTCCTCATTTCAGTTGCAGGTCTTCATACACAGAATGTAACACATCTAGAGTTTACCTGGTAATCCTACACTACCACTGTTGACAAAAACTTTGACACAGATTTAAAAAAAACTGTGAGTGAAATGTTGGAGACTACTCTATATGTCTACACCATAGGCCAGGAACTTTGACCTGATATGACCCTAAGGTGTTTGACCCCACCTGTGATTTCTGTGCCCCCAGGCCCTACAAGTCTCCATGATCTAACCCCCTGCCCCTCTCTGCACTGCCATTCAGCCCAGGCCCAACAGAGAGAGAGAGGGAGAGCGAGGGGAGCGGACAGGAAGGTAAGCGTAAAGAGAGAGAATGGAAAGACAGAGTGAGAAAGAGGTAGAGCCGGGCCAGGAGTGGCTGGTTCCAGCAGAGTCCAGCCCTGCCTGTCACACAGTGGCCTGCCCCCTCTGTCTCTCCGAGTGATTGTTCTGACACACAAAGGTTGTGACATCACTGGGGCTGCAGAAAGGCAGCTCACGGGGGCATGAAAGGCCCACGGACTGAATGGGGACAGTTAGAATGTTCTGCAAGATGGCTCATAGGATGTGTGTGGGACATGGTGGAAAGGTCTATTTGTTGACAAAAACAGCAACCACATGCGTTTAAACACAGACTTTCGGAAATATTTTACTTTCCTATTCATGTATATTAGGCTGGTGTATTAGGTAACAGGCAAAGGAGGATTTGGAAAGATACACTGAGCGTCTATTAAAAAAGGACTTAGGAATGCTGTTATCTAAGTGTTCCTTTAGATCGGCATGTCGGTCTCTAAGACATCAAACACAGCAGCACCCAGGGGTAGCAGTCGGGTATCGCCCCTGTATTCTGGACAAAGTGTAGATACTGATCACTTCCTGTCTGGGTGGTGATGTCAACCTAAGGAACAAGGGGACTTCCTGTAGAGAGGTCTAGGGGGGTTTCCTACATCCAAACAAGGGTCCTACTTTCTCACAGCGGACATCACTGACACACAGACACACACACCTTTCTCACCCTTCTCCTATAGTAAACAGAGGTATTTACAGACATCAGCATCTGTGCGCTGAGTGTGGCTCAGCTCAGCTCAGTGGACTTGGTCTGCCTCCAGTGCAGTGAGCCTGTGTGTAATCTATGGCTCACACAGCTCTCAACTCACAGATTCTCCACTAAGTACTTTCTCTGTAATTATAATAAGTGAACGGTGTCACGACAGTGTTCTAGCCTTGTGCTAACACAGATTAGAGCAGGCACACTCACTCAAATACACACACATACTTAAGGTAACAAAGATGTTTAACACTGGGTTCAGGCTGAATTTGATGAGTTGAAAACAAAAAGAGACACTTATCTTACATCTTATGGTGTTTCAAGATCATGGGTATATACAGCTTCCATGTAATCCAACTCCATGTGAAAACATTGACCTGAACCGTAGAATTAACTAACCAAACACGGAAAACACAGAGACAGAGTAGAATGAGACAGGGGGGAGAGGGATCTCACCAGGGCATGAGTCTGCCTATCTTGGTCCATGGGGTCTTGGTAATGAAGAAGCCCACGATTGGATCTGTCACAGCCCCCCAGGTCTTCCCTATGAACAGCACCATGGAAGCTTGGAACGGGTTGATCTGTGGGGTTACATTTACATGTTTACATTTAGTCGTCTAGCAGACGCTCTAGGCGTGAGTGAATCAGCACCCCCCCCCCCCCCCCCAAACACACGCACACACACACACACTGTACCTGAGCAACATCGAGCAGGTAGATTTGGAGGAAGAACGCGGTGGCACTTCCAGCCACCTGATTGGGCGCTCCTCCGATGGCAAAACACAGTTTACTGCAGACAGACAACCTCTGGTTTAGGTCTGTCTGTGGAGACAGGAAGTAGAGAGTCAGCATGTCCAGTGTGGGAGTTTAGCATGGTTAAGATCAACAGAATCAGATGGGTAAGTGTATCCTTGATTGTATTGGCCATGTGTGGCAACAACAGATGGTGGAATAGGGTCCAGAGGTAGAGTTCATGTTCTATACCAGGTCACCACCAACAGAACTCACATCGTCAGCCATCCATTTGGAGCTCAACCTTTTAGCTCAAAGACACATAAGCATGTACGTGTATTCAAGGATCAGTAGTCATTTGAATGCAGCCTAGATAAGGAATACTAAGGGGGAAAAGAGCTTTGTATATTGTGATGTCATCTTGGAATATTCATTTTTCACTCACTCATTCACTCATTCATTCATTCTCTTTTTCTTTTTTCTTTTTTTTTTACATTATGAGGTCAAATTAAGAGAGTTGCAGTCCTGTTGTTGGCCTCATGGGATGGTCTATACCTTTGAGTCTGGTACAGAAGGGATACGTCATTAACCAACATCAATGCTGGTGGAAGATGATACATCTGGATTCCATCCACCCCAAACCGCACCCCATCTCCCCCACCCTGATCATCTATCTCCCCCTGGTCCTCCGCCCTCTTCCCCTCCCCAGCACCAGAGCCTGACGACAGGCCCCTCCTGTGGTGTAGCTCCCAGTTGATGTGTGTGATATGGGATCAGAGAGCATCAACCCCTCTGCAGTTTAGACTGTGGTTATCTCCAGACACGATGGAGCACCCAGCAAAGCCTGTTCCCTTCTACAGAGAGATCTACAGCATTGCTTCCCATACCACCCTCTGCTAAAACCACCTCATGTGTTTAGTGTGGTATGGTATGGTGTGTGTGTTTGTGTGTACTTGTCTGTGAGACGCTCTCATCCTCATACATGAATAAGGACACAAACCACCTCCTGGAATACCCAATATTTACGACTGCTGAATATCTCAGAGACAGACACTAACATCCATCGAAGCGCTAAATCCAGCAGCACCACTTTAGATCTCTTCTCCAGCGTCTCCCTCCCTCTCTCCCTCTCCTTCATCCAGCCACACTCCAACACTCTCTCCAACCTTTGTTTTTTACCAAGCATACAAACCACTTGGCTGCACTCTCATGCACACACACGCAGCACGTCGAGGATAACCCACCAAACGTCCTTTTAAACATCAAAGAAGAGTATCACCGCACGACAACCGCAGCTCAGACCAGAAGACTGTCATTATCCGAGTCACTTTTCTTCTTCCTCCTGTCCTTCTCTCAACATAAAAAGCCATTGATGGTTTCTAGGATGACAATTACCAGGAGGGAGCTGTGTAATTATTCAAACGGGCCAAGCGGGTCAGATGTAAGTAAAGAGTTGCACGTCGGTCGACTTCAAAACTCGCTCTGTCTTTTCTTCCCACTCTCACTGCAATTATCTCTAATTGGAGAGAAAAATAAAATGTCTTTGGTCTCCGGTGAATTCTGTCTAACTGATGATATGCAAAACTAGTCGACGCAAACAGCCTCTCTCACATCAACTATGGGTCCCAAGTCAAGGCATAGACAGGATCTTATTTGGAGAAGAGGTCCGTGTATTTAGTTTAAAGAGGTAAAACAAGCTGGATAGTCCTAAAGTACATATAATGATAGGATCCTTCAATGCAGTTTACATGTCAGATGCCTTCTATATAATTTGAACAGAGAAAGAATATGCATCTCATTCTTTTACACCATCAACTGGCTTCACCTTTGATGCTGGTGAAGACATGAATCTCTCTCTCCCACTCCTAACCCTGTCTTTCTCTCTGAGGCTTTATCTCCACAGACATAAACAGGATATCCCCAATGCTGTCTGGACACACATGATCTAACTCCCTCACTGTGCACGCACACACACACACACACACAAACACACACGCACAAACACACACACAAACACACACACTGCTAATTGCTCAATACTAAAGCAGATAAACATCCTCAAAAGTTTGAGCAGTCAGCAGAGTGGGGGCTGGGAGAAGTGGGTCTAATTTCCAAAGTTAATTAGACTTTAACTGATTAAACGCAACCAAGTGTGTAAAGCCGTCGTACACAACGTGCCTGGATGTTTCAAATACGATTCAGGCCAAGTGTGACGCAAACAGAGGATGAGTCCTAAAATGTGTCGTCCTGAATGTTAGCGAGGATATTTCATGTTTTGTTCAGCACCAGCCTCAGAGAGTCCAGAGTGAATATGCGTGTGCTAGCATAGATAAATCTGCTATGATGAAAACATTAACCAGTTTAAAGGTTTACAGTGAAAGGGATTTCCTGAGCCTTTACTCATTAGACTCAAAACTGATGTTTAGCCTGAGCTTGTGTTTGCTTGTGGCCAGATGGGGGCTTTAACAAAACAAAAACACGCTGGATATTGACGTACATATACATATGTTGCAGATGAGTTTAAGGTTGGGGATGAACGTGGTTGCACGTAGATGGTTGTCACGTGCCAGCCGACAAAAATAAAACAACAATCGGCAATACCCTGTAAAGGTTAATGTAAGGTGCCTTTCCAAGAGATACTCTTCTTATCACAAGGGCCCTATCGAGCTGGAAACTGTGTAAGAAAACTACCAGAAAGGCATCACAACAGGCTTGTGTGTCCTGACATGCTCATCCCTTCTCCTAAATCTGACCTGACAAGTAAGCGCAGGGTGAGTGCTTACGTTGGAAGCAGACAAGGAGAAAAAGTCACATTCGACTACATAGATGCATCCCTGGCCTTTAAGAGTAACACACAGTTCATCACTCAGTTTGCCCCTCCTGCCTTAACCTGTCATCTTTACTCTACAGTGACCACAAGGGGGCTCCGGGTAGAGACCTTATTTTGACAAGCAAGCCATTAGCAGGGCCCAGCATTGGCGTAGCCTATACGCTTCTTCATGTATAATTCACTCAGGCAACAAACACTTTACACAAAGCCTCCATATGCTTCCACACAAGTTTGAAACTATAACTGACAGCTATTCCTCCTTGCATTTGCATGTTCATTCACACACAAACACACACAGTTAACGGCTTTATCATATTATGGGAGTATTGCATTGGTAATCTTGCTTACATACCAGAGAGATTCATGTTTTCTTTTTTTCAATGTACAGCACAATAAAGTCATGATGACCAACAGTATCCCAATCAACAACGTCCGGCTCCTTTTCAAATGTTCTGCCAATTCATCCTGCCTTAGCACTGAGACCTCGGTAGAAAGATCCGGAAAAAACATTCCTTAGTCATCTAAACTCAACAAGGTAACTTCAACATAACTGTGTTCTCTGTATTCACAGGGACAGTACACACAGACTGAAGATGTGACTCCCATCTGTCACTGCCTAGCTTGTTCTGCCTGTGGGCATATACTCTGGAACAGCATCCATAAGTAAGCATTCCATTTATTCTTCCAAGCAAACGGCTCCACATACCTTCACAGACATGGCACAGCACTCATGCTGGCACACACACAGGCTCACACACACACACACACACACACACACACAGGCTCACACACACACACACACACATGCTCACACACACACACACACACACAGGCTCACACACAGGCTCACACACACACACACACACACACACACACACACACACACACACACACACACACACACACACAGGCTCACACACAGGCTCACACACACACACACAGGCTCACACACACACACACAGGCTCACACACACACACACAGGCTCACACACACACACACAGGCTCACACACACACACACACACACACACACACACACACACACACACACACACACACACACAGGCTCACACACAGGCTCACACACACACACACAGGCTCACACACACACACACACACTATAGACACACACTGTTTCACATTCTTTTCCTGCTTGTACCTAGACAGCCATCATCAGACCTGCTTCTCCACAAAGTCACTCAAGGTGAACTTGGAGCCGTGTCACCATCCCCCCCACGGCCACAAAGAGACAGAAAAACAACCGCTTCTCACATTATGAACCTTCCCTTCCCGAAGGAAACCACCCAGGCATTATTCTTAAACAACTAAACAATTCAAACCCCCTTAGAACTGTAGTAGCAGCAGTCCAGCAGTCACAAACAAAGATCCCAGGTTGAGTTCTGGGGTGCCTGCTTACCTGGTTAGGAGCTTTGGTGAAGTCCGGGTCCGGAGGCTTCATGAGCTTCCCTGCTGGGTTCTGTGTCACCCTCTCCCCTTTCGCCATGGCTGCTGTGTGGCTGTCGGCAGCTCTCTGACTGGACTCCTGAGTGGGTGTGTGTCCCTGAGCGGACGTGTGGGTGTGACTGTGACGTCTGGCGTGGCTGAGTGTGTGTGCGTGCCTCTGTGTGTGTGTCTGCGGTTGGGTCTGGGTGTGACTGTGGCTCTGACTCCGAGTGAGAGTGTGTTTCTGTGTGCGCGTGCGACTCTGGTTGTGAGGGTGCATGTTTGTTTGAGTGGCAGGAGGAGGGCCGCTAGCGGGGAAGTCCTGTGCCTCTGTGGCTGTGCTCCTCTCTGCTGCCATTCACATGCTGCTCCGGGCTGGAACAATGGCAGAGATGGAAAGGCAGAGTCAGGCAAGGGGTCCCATACACATCCAGACACAATTCACCCTCCCTTAGAGTGTAGGACATATGCACACCACACCACACACACACACACACACACACACAACCATCCCCCCATCCTAACGGTATAGGACACACACACACTCACACAAACAGAGCCCCAATCCTCCCTCTTGCTCCAGCTCCTCTGATTATCACGTACATGCATTTGCAATCTACTGTATGCTTAAAATAACAGAAATGCTGAGTTTCTGCAATTACTCTGAGTGGAGTAGTAGTCCAGATGCATTAATACCCAATATTCAAACAAAACAGCTATAGAGGGTGATATTTGTAGAGTGAAATAAGTACAGTTATAACATGGAAATTGTCCCAATTGTGCAACTGAACTAAATAATTAGAAAGGCTTTGTAAAAAGATGGGTTGGCTTACCAGAATGTTGAGAAAATTGTTGTTTAGACAGTCAGCAAGTGCGAAAATCAGTCAGACTGAATCGGATGCTCATCCCAGCAGAGGAGAAGGAGACTGCAGAGGACGAACTGTCAGTGCGGTTCCACTTCAATGTATAATCCTCGTCTTCAACAGAGTACTGCTCCACTCAGCGGTGGCAACTAGGCACAACAGAGGTGATGAGATGACTGAATTATTGGCCATCCCTTAATTATACTGAAACACAACCTTCTCAATCTAATGCAATTTGGATAAATACATGTTTTACGGTGATAACTGTACTTTCAACGTTCTCAACGTAATAAAAAAAAAATCTCAAACGTTTCATGCCTGTGTCGGTGTGACTTGCCGTCCAGTTTATAAGATAGTCATAAATTATTTTAATTCATTTCCCCTTTTTAGGCCACATTGCAATACAAAACCATAATGAGAAATCTCTCAGCAGTTTTACAGGTCTTTTATGACAGTTGTGGTGAGAAAGGAACGCTTAAATTGCAGTTTAATTTGTTGTTTTATGGTTGTCGTTTTACAGTGCAGTCGACAAAGAATGTGTTTCCCACATATAGGCCTTGTAGAAGAAACCGGTCATGTAAATAGCCATGCCAATTAGATTTTGTGCAACTATCTATCACGGCTCAGCTAAATAGTTATACAACTATCCAATTGTTCCAGATTAGATCGAGCATCGGCTTCATCAACGTCATCAACGTTCTTGACATAATGTATGCATATATATCTGGCTTGGTATGCATTTTTTTGCGCCATCGTGTTCTGACCTAATTACAATAAGATGTTGAACAACTTTGCACAACCAATGACTTCCTGCAGCTTTCCAAGTTACGTGACTATATCAGATTATGGACAAAATAATGGATATTTAAAACACTTACCAGTGCATTAACTGCTACTTTCTCAATAAAAACTGGCCTATTGTAGACACCTCCCACCCATCCAGCGAAATGTGATTCCTGGCCAAGAAACAAATGCCGGTGTATGGCGTTAAATCACCTCTATTAGTCGGGGTGACCTGGATCTGGCAGACGAACAACCCTCATATTTCCTCACAAATTCCAAACATTCATGTACCTCTGGCTAAACATTATTACTACTCCAAAATACGACCATCGGGAAATCAGGCATGCACGTTTCAGGTAATGCTGAGTAATGCGTGAAGAGGAACGCTTTAAATGAAAGGTAGTAGCAAATGTATCTGCAAAGGGAAAAAAGGGTAAAGAAGGGTTTTGAGATAGAGGAAAGAGTTAAGCTACAAGTTATTCCATGCGTGCTTAGTCTTATTAAATATGCAGCAGAGGAAATATGTCCTATTTTGCTCTCAAACAGCCCCCCCGCTGGGTGCCCCACCGAGCCAAGCAGATCCTTATCATGTCCTATATGCTACAGGCACTACATGGTTCTACAAAGTAAACTAATAATTTCTATCTCGATTTTCAAGGTAGATGCTTGCGTTTGATACGTTGGATAGGACCATTTTCCCTTCTAACGTTGACCACCACGCTCATAGCGGTAGTGCATACAGCACTAGGCCCTAGGCCTCGCATCCCACTCCCTCCTGTAGCTTTAAATATTGAAGATGGATAATGGCATTCGGCTTCCCGAGACAAGGTTGCATCCACATACCGCATGAGCTGAAAAAAACACTTTATAAAGTGCAGTCTTTAAAATGAATTAGTCTCTATTTCACCCTACCTTTTAGTATTATACACCCTGTTCCATATTTAACATAATTTCTCATTATCTACAATGCACTCAAAGAAATACTGTGCCGTTAAACAGTTCCAAGTTATTTAATGTGAAGTATGATGTTTCTTCTTTGAAATAAAATTAATACATTTAAACTGAGTTCTATAACATAGAGCCACGTCCTTCTACAAACAAGAAAGTTCTCATCTCAAATGCAGACAACACAAAATAATTTGTGGGTTTATGAAAATGGTTAGGCAAATCATTCAGTTTTCTTTCCACGGCACCTGTTTCTGAAACAAATTTACTATAGCAAAATACTGTAAGAGAATACTGTAATATCACCACTTCTCTATTCACACATTCGACTTATTATTTTAGCAAATTCAAATGCCTCATAACCAGATGCGTGTTCTCATTCTAGTGACAGTCACAGTATAGGAAGACTTGCCATCAGCGAGGAGGCGTGTTTGAGGGAGATGGCAGACAGGAACGTCTCCCTGGACATCCACGGTTAGATTTGTGTTGCAAACTCTGTCTTGGCAATGTATGTGAGTCTGTAGGCACAGTGCACTGTGTGTTTATGTTGATTGCCACTCTAGACCGACCAGAGGAGAGACATTAAGGTTTCCCCCAAACGTTGCTATGAATGCAGAGGGGTTTAATATCAGGGCCCTGTGTGTGTGTGTGTGTGTGTTCCCCAGGCAGGCTGTGACTCGGGGTGCTTTGCAGTGGCTCAGACAAGCTGTGTACATTGCAGGTCTCAGTGAGCATCGTGATTGGTCAGGAGTGTCCGAAGGGGGGCTGTGTGTTCAGGGGCCTCTGGACGATGACGGCATGAGCCAGGTCGGCCTCCTCCAGACTCAGCTCCTCTTCCTGGAGCTCTCGGAGGGGAAGTGATGTCGTCAGGATGAAAGGGGGCCATTCCTTTGGCAGCGAGACACAAAGTCCTGGACGTCACTGATCCTAGTGGTCACAGTGTTTCACAGATGTATCATGTCATTGTTTTACACAGCTGAATAACACAGGTAACACGGGCTACTACTACAAGTTCAATAACAATACAACAGGGTGTTTTTCTTTTGGGAATAATAAATTAAGCATTGCCTGAGGCAACGTTGAACCGTTTTTTTCAGACCCACACAAATTCTCTGTCCTCTCAATACTGTTTATTATTCACTACCCTCAAGCCAAGTCTTTAGTGATTCTGGTCACATTTATACCAGCTTTGGGCTCGGCCCTTTTCCCCTCCACTAACCCTGTTATATAAAAGCTGCATCTTACGCAATCCCTCTCTAGGGATTTTAAAGATCCACGCCATCGCCATCTCTCAGATTATGTTTTCTGCAGCCCTGTGCAGCGGAGGATGACATGCACAGTGCTGCACTCAGACCCTGGTCCACGCCAGGATCAAGCATGACGTCATCTCCAACTGTCATGTGTGCTTCAGCTTTGAATTATACAATATGATACCCTACAGAGTCCATGTTGGTAACATACACTGGGACAGATGTAGAACTACAATTAATAATACATAGTAATCATATTACTTCAAGTGGATCATCCACCTTCATAAATCTCAATCCTTATAATAAGACGAATGCAAAATACTGTCCATTATAAAAACCACTGTTACACAGTCGCTAACTACTATTGATAAAACATATGTGTATACCATTGGCATCTATTTAGTATTTATAAACCTAATTCAGCTGAATGCATAAATATTTAGAACAGAACCCACCGATGTGATAGGTTGAACCGCTGAACCAGCCTTCTGCCGTCAGCCAACCAGATCTGCAGCGAGGTGACAGGGAGGGTGTGGTCGAGTGTCACCATGGGAACCGGTGGTGACTCTCCATCCTCATGGATGGATGGAGACCGTGCTACTACCCTGGGAGCAACACTATAGGAGCGGGTCAGAACATAATGCACCTTTAGGGAACTGTTGAGCTAGATGGACACCTAGTGGTAAGTAATAGTATTACACTCTCGTTAATGTTGTCTCATGAATTCCAATGACATTGGTTCCCCTTTCCGGAGATCAAATCAAATCAAACGTATTTGTATTGCCCTTTTTACAAGCAATGTCACAAAGGGGTTTCACATAGGCCCATAAAACTGCCCCTCAGCAACCTAAACCCTCAAGAAAGTCGAGGAAAAACTCCCAGAAAAACTCATGTGAGAAAAAAATGGAAGAAGACTTGGGAGGAGCAATTCAGTGAGGGCCCCCCTCCTCCAGAGACGGTTGGTGGACGAGAGGAGCAGAACACAGGCTAAACATAGTCATACATCAAGAAAAGTGCCAATGGGTGTCGAAACACAGGAATCCAAAGTTCAACTCGGGTCAGAGTTGGCGAATGTCAGTTCAAGCAGTGGAAGCCACGTGAGAGTATAGGTGTCATTATATATTACCATATATATTATATTACACATATATAATATATATGTAAACTCTGCAACACATTTCTATCTAGTCGCTTCAGATCTGTGAGAGAAAAGAAGCTGTCTGGGGTGGAAAGTACCTGTGATGTTAAAAATATCCTCCCTGACACCATTCTGTCAGTGAACGAATCTCACCTGCCGAGCCTGTAGCCCCGCCCACTGAAGGGGTGGAAGGTCTTCTTCTTGGGGACGTACGTCTCCTCCGTCAGGTCTTCTACGTTGATCTCCAGCTCCTCTTCCTCCGCCCTGCTCTCCAGCTCCACAGGCAGCTCCCTGTGACACCGCACCAGAGAGCACACCAGAGAGTAAATTTTTTATTTAACCTTTATTTAACCAGGAAAGGTCCCATTGAGATTAAAAATCTATTTTTCAAGGGAGACCTGGCCAAGACAGGCAGCTACATAAAAACACACAGTTACAGACAGAAGAACACAGAATGAGACAAGTATTTTTTCGTCAATATCGAATCACGTCCAGTTTCTCTTGCAGTGTTTGTCTGTGGCACGGCCAACTTTCCTCTTAAGACGGTGAGAGATTATCCCTCGCTTAAAACAAGTAAATAATTGATTGTTTGATTGATAGGTCTACAGTCACATGTCCAGGCTCTACAGTGTTTTCTGAGTCGTATCAGAGCTCACCCTCGTTTGATGGCTTCCAGGAAGTCCTGGTTCTCTTGTATGGAGTAGCTACGAAACTCCTGGTCGTTGACGGTGAAGCCGTCCTTCCAGAGCCTCACCACCATCTCAACCTGAAACACAAACCTCCACGGTGATGCCAAATCCTCAATTACATATTTCACTTAGACTAAATTCTGTTTTGCTTGCCCCAAGGGCACCCGAAAGCAGCACTTGGCAGTCTGTTACTTCTTGTGATGTGTGTGAATTTGCTATGGTTACACTGTAACATTCTTTTTGTTTACTGTGCCTGATAGCTTAGATGTGGTTGATGGGGGGGAAATATAATAAGGTGGTTTATGATTTCTAACCTTTGAACTTCCTGAGGCAACATTGCTGATCTTCTCCACCTCATCCAGAAGATCCTCCACAGAGAAGCTGCGTCTGATAGGTGCCTCCTCTTCCTCATCCCTCCTTCTGCCATCAGCACTAGAAACTACAGTCTATTAGGATGCCTTTTCCTAAATTCACACGTTTATTTTGTACATCTAGAGCACCTGTTGTGTCAGTGACACAGATATATGTCTCTGTGAAGCAATACTATCCATGTATCATCAATGCCTCCATTATAAGTTACATTGAAGGAATAATGTCTTATACCACAGTATTTATGCTAATGATTTTTTTTTCTTCTAATGAAAGATTCTACTCACAAGCTCAGACTACTCACCTATTTCCATCTTTCTCGTTCTCTCTCTAAATCTTTCTTTGCATGTTTTGTCAACCATCTGGAAGAATGAAATAGGCTACTATGTAGTTCAATCAATTACAAATCAACATATCAACCTTGAAAGTCGAGAAAATGTCACCAGTCGAGTCATTACGTAATCACAGATCATAACACTACGTACGCAATTATTCACAGCATAAGCATACACTTGTCCTCCACATAGGAAATCCGTATAACAATTCTATAGAACAAGCCGCTGTACACTCAATAGACTGCATTACATTTTATTCTAACCACGATCTTTGCATGTTGCAGTGCAGTAGGCCACGCATCAAGATTTTATGAAGCACGTCAGCCGTAAACACAGGAACGAACGAATACAGTTTAAGCAGTTTAAATCAAACACTGCCTATACCTGCGATGACACGCCATTTATTTAGCAGATGTTCAAACATAGTAATACATAATCTGCAAACGCCTGCAATTTACCTGATCGTATTCGTTCCATGAGCTACACATACAAGGGCGTAAGTTTTTGTTTTGCAAGCGGTGCTGGTGACGTAGCAGCCGTTTGCTCACTTCAACCGAGAAAGCCACAGAATGGGTTGGGCTTTAAAAACGCTGTTCAATAATGGATTTTCTAAAGCGCGAACATTTTACTAAGTTAAATATAGGCTGTTTTATATGTCCAATGCCATATAAAACGATATATATATATATATATATATATAAAGTCTAGGCCTACTATGTTTTTTATTTTTTATTTTTAAATAAATGTAATGATCAATTATATATTGTAAAATAATAGTTACTATGTTAATAAATATTCTTAATTTTTACCAGACAGCAATGACAACAGTTCGATTCACATGCATTTATAAGAGCTTCTTTCAGTTTGCTGTCCTTGTGGGAGTGCGCGCGCTTGCGCCTGCCATTTACAAATGTGGGTACGCATATTATGTGGGCCTATACCCACACACGAACGAATTATTCACATAAGACTTTTGTTTTGATTCTGATTATTGCTGTGGAAGACAATGTACTCATCCCTAGGTTGGTCTTGAACAGTATGCCATGGACCCAAGATGCTAAAATGTAAACAAACTTCCTCTTATGTGCACGTGGTCTCGCCGATTGACACGATCTCAAAGTCCTCAGTGTGCATTGGTAGGCTACAGAAATAAAGTGACTGCACTGTGATCCCCCCCCCCCCCCCTCCCTCTAGTCTACCTAGTTTCACCTAGTGTCTTGGACTTGTGTTTTACATGTGCATAATAACAGATTAGTTTCTGTCTAATCCAGTCGTCAGGACAACCGTTTAGTCTAATTGTAGGACTTCTCATAATCCAGGCCACGGTCGCGGTATGGAAGGGATCAGAAGGCTGTTCCCCCCCTGCTACGTGACCTCGCGCGTGTTCTCTCAGGGGTGTATTAAACTCGAGGAATGCTTAATTACGAAATTAAGTAAAGTTGACAATTTATAGCATTTATAGCAAATTGTCAGCCGCCAATAAGAGATATAACTGTTAAAAGAAGTCACTTGTGGCACTGCTCTTGGGCTGAGCAAAGCGGAAGAGGGCGAGCGAGCCTGCTTGCCTGCTGACAGGAGCGAGCGAGAGAGAAAGAGAAATGGCGCCTCAATGCTGTGCTCACTGAGGCAGTGTTTAATACAAATATATAGACATAACAACGGTAAAGACGAGTAGAAATCATGGTGAACACAAGAAAGAGCTCTCGGTTTGAGCCAAGTATTCCCTTTATTTCATCCAGGACCAGGTCGTCTGCCAGGAATCACCCGAACTCTGAGGAACATGTAAGAGCCGGGTTCTATTCTTTAGATAGTGCTAGGCTAGTTGGCTAGCTGGCCGTGTCCTCGGTTCGAGCTTTCTCGCGTTCAATATTCGTAAGAAACTAAATTTGCTGCATTTGACACCAACCAAATTAATTCGACAAATAATAAAGATATTGCATGCATTGTTGAAACAGCTTCTCACTTGCACTAGCTGCTTGGTACTGCTGACGGATTGGCCTGCTAGCTGATTGCTTCAAGTTGAGTTCTCTTTGTGTTGTAGCTAGCTCAGCCGGTCCCGGATGAAGGGGGTGAATTAGCATGCTACCGCGTTGTAGCTTTATTGTGTCACTAACCTGAAAAATATGATAAAGACCGGAGTAAACGTGACTATATTCTGAAATTTGACGTTATGTCATTGGTCGTTAATTTGTGTCATCAAAATAAATTCGATATCCTAGTTGCAAGAAGATAGCTGTGGGGGAAGGGAGTCCAAATCCCCCAGTTGGCTGTCTACAGTCCTTTATTTAGCCAGTTAGAAAGTTGAACTCGGTGAACTTTTTTGTTTATAGTGTTGTGAGTTGGGGGCTGTTGTTGATAGGGGCTATCTACGAGCTGTGTGCGTTTAGGAATTAGTGTGATGCTATGGAGGACATAGATAGTGCTAGCTACATAACTTGGATAATAGTTTTTCGCAAAGTACCGTTGACTTACTTGTAAGATATTATTGACTGATAGTTAGCCGGCTAGGCTACCTAGTAGAAGCTAACGAAAGCTATCAGTTGTCAATCACTATTCTGAACATGAACTAGCGGCAGCGTCACTAGTTAGACTATCAATTCACAACACCATACGAATGCAACAACTTCCAATGAAAGACACATATATTAAACTATCTCCTAACTTTAAAACACATTCAAACAAGAATAGTTTGAAGAACGTCTCAGCTGTTAGTGAAGGGTATATTGATATAATGAGGCCCCCACAACTGTCACTGTGGTGTAATAGACAAAACCTGCTCTCTTGCCAGCCTAACTGTCAGTCAGAATAACCTCTATATATACAGTCAGTTCTAATCTAAACCAACACAACATACTTGTTGTCTTATCAACAAAGAATTGTGACTGATGCAGGACAAGGACATGCTATCTGTCCTCCATGTTATTTAGTAGGGCTGTGAAGTCTAGCTCAGTGTCTTATATCATTCTCAGTTCCCTGAGAACTTCAAGACTGAGGCTTCATTGCCTTACACTTTTCCAAGAATAAGTTCCCTCTCTCTCCCTGGCTCTCTTTGTGTGTGGGTGTCTCTCTCTCTTTCTGTGTGTGTCTCCATTTGTGTGTGGTCTTTCCTGAGCACTGTACTTGTTTTCTCAGAAAGAGCCAGGCAGTGATGTGAGCAGTCCCTCAAGCCCCCGGATGTCCCCGCCCTCCAAACGAACACGCAGGCAGTCGATGCCCAGCTCCAGCGACACATCCCCCTCGCCGCAGAGCAAGGGCCAGAGGGTGAGCTGGGACAGGCCCACCTATCGTACCAGGTAAGGGGGACCGGTGCCCTGTGATGGGTCGTGGGTTCAGGGGAGTCAGGTGGCTGAGCGGTGAGGGAGTCAGGCTAGTAATCTGAAGGTTACCGGTTCGATTCCAGGCTGCGCCAAATGACGTTGTGTCCTTGGGCAAGGCACTTCACCCTACTTGCTTCGGGGGGAATGTCCCTGTACTTACTGTAAGTCGCTCTGGATAAGAGCGTCTGCTAAATGTAAATGTAAGTCCAGCATCTCAGATGTGTGTCTGTCCGTGCCTTTGAGGGGTTACCCTAAGCCTTGTATTAAATCTGCTGAAATTCTCACATATCCTTCTTTCTTCGGCAGGTTATCCTCTCGTACTTTGCAGAACGGACACGGTCAGTTTCTCTCTCAGCATTCGTACCGTTGTTTCAGATGTTGGGTTTTAAGTGAGCAACCTTTTGCCTTTTTCAACCTTTTGCCTGACCTTTGCCTTTTTCTCCTGGTGCTCCTTCAGCCCATAAGAGTCAGAGGGAAGAGGAGGCTGGAGGGGGAGACCGCGCCCACATGAACGGCCACGTGGAGCTGCAGAGAAGCTGCCGAGTGAAGAAGAGCCGCTTCGAACACCTCAACCAGAGTCTGCTGTTCGACCAGCTCGTCAACAGGTACGCAGACACCCCACACACACACCGCACGCTCGGCCTATACCTCCACCACAGGGTTCCCCGCTCGTGAGCAACGTTGTGAACCGGTTGTGTGACTGCGTCCGTGTTTCAGTACCGCCGAGGCCGTTCTGCAGGAGATGGACAACATCAGCAGTATCAGGCAGAGCCGGGAGGTGGAGAGGCTCCGGATGTGGACCGACACAGAGGTGGTGAGTCTGGCACTGCACGCGTGCAAAGCCTTCAGCCATAACCCCCCCCCCCCCCATTCCAAGGGATTCCTACGACCATTTGATATGAAACGCTAGACCCCCTTCAGTCACGCGTCATGGATTAGAGACAGTGGGGTGAGATGGAAGACGTGATTGCAGCTGCATCTGATGACCCGTTCTTTTAGGAAAATATGGACATGTATTCCCGGGTGAAGAGGAGGAAAGCGATGCGCAGGAACACCTTCAGCATGCAGACGCACCACAAAGTCCTGAGCAAGACGGATGAGGAAGAGGAGGAAGAGGAGGAGGGGACGGAAGGTCAGTATTTTATGTTTGTTGTCGGTGTGGAAAGAGATCTGTTTTCTTTACGCTGGCATTGAGGTAACCTTCCTTACGTTTGGTCTGGCGCCTCAAGAGTCCCACGAGGAGGAAGAGGAGGCGGAGGACGATGATGAGGATGACGAGGATGATGAAGGAGATGAAGCTGAGGAGGCTGGAGAGGGGAACGATCGGCCCTACAACCTGAGGCAGCGCAAGACAGTGCAGCGATACGTGGCGCCCCCTATTGGTAAACACACAATCATCTTCCCAAACTCGGGATGTAACAACAAAATCCTACATCTACAGAATTCATGAAATCACGTTCCTAAACCCCACTGGGATTTCTATTCAGAGCCAGTGAACAGGAAGCAGAGCAACCCCTCGGTGTTCGACACCCACAGATCACCTGCCAGAAGAAGCCATATAAGGTAAGACGCCAATCTTTTTCTGTAGAATCTACTGCGCGAGACGGGCGTTGTCATCACGCTGTGTTGACGGTGCTGTCGGCTCATTTCTGTCACAGAGTGAAGAAGCACGCCATCCATAGCAGCGACACCACCTCGTCTTCTGACGAAGAGAGGTTTGAGAGGAGGAAGAGCAAGAGCATGACCCGGGCCAGAAACAGGTGACATCTCACCTCCTTCAGACGCCTGACTCTTTCTCTGTCTTTTTCTCTCTGTCTGTCTCCCTGTCTTTATCCTTGTCTGTCTCTCTCTCTGTCTCCCTGTCTCTCTCTCTGTCTCCCTGTCTGTCTCTCTCTGTCTCCCTGTCTGTCTCTGTCTCTCTCTCTCTCTTGCTCTCTCTTGCTCTCTCTTTCAACCTTTAACCCGTGCTCTTCCTGCCTCTGCAGGTGTTTACCTGTGAACCTGCGGGCAGAGGATCTGGCTAGCGGGGTGCTGCGGGACAGGGCAAAGGTGGGCGCCAGCCTAGCAGACGTAGACCCCATGAACCTGGACAACTCGGTGAGGGCAAAGGGCCCAGACCCCGCCGTGCTTTCTCTCTCCAACAGGGCTGCTTCAGACAAGTCGCTCACAAACCAGATGGCCACTTTGTGTTTGTGTTGTAAGCTCACGCGTTACTTCTCTCCCCAGGTGAAGTTTGACAGCGTGGGTGGCCTCAGTAACCACATCCAGTCTCTGAAAGAGATGGTGGTGTTCCCTCTGCTCTACCCAGAGGTCTTTGAGAAGTTCAAGATTCAGCCGCCAAGGTAAATACTACATTTCTGTTCCAAGCACCATATGTTGTCTTATTTCTTAAGAGTATAGGCTATGTGTGTGTGATAACCCCACATTTCACCCCTCACCCCCCTTCCTCCTCTCTTCCTGACTCTGCCCTGTAGAGGGTGTCTGTTCTATGGCCCCCCGGGAACAGGGAAGACTCTGGTAGCACGAGCACTGGCTAACGAGTGCAGCCAGGGCGACAAGAAGGTGTCTTTCTTCATGAGGAAAGGAGCTGACTGCCTCAGCAAGTGGGTCGGCGAATCAGAGCGACAGCTGCGCCTTCTTTTTGACCAGGTTAGCCAATGGAACTACTCTGTCCCTGGGGGAGGCGGGACTACTGGACAAGACACATCTCAAGTGTTGACTGTGTGAGAGGTTGTGACGGCTGCGTATCCTTCCTCTCTTAGGCGTATCTAATGAGACCCTCCATCATCTTCTTTGATGAGATCGATGGGCTGGCCCCGGTGCGTTCCAGCAGACAGGACCAAATCCACAGGTGAGGCAGAGGGCCCAGGTAGGGTGACTACCCGTCCTGCTTTGCGTTGGATCGCACAGCATTTTCACCCCTTGTCCCGCACGTCGCATATTGAACATGCTGTTCGATCCAACGCAGAGCGGGACAGGTGGTCACCCTAGGCCCGGGTGAGGTCCCGGGTCCTCTCCACTACCGCACGGTTCATTAACTCACCCGAGCGCTCAGTGATTAGATTATTATAGCAAACATACAACTGTACTAATCATAGGGGTGGTATCTCACAATGCGATTCGAATCGATTATTGGGATCACAAATCGATAAATCTATTTGCGATTTTGAATCCCCAAAAATTATAAATAAAAAAAATACACAAAAAATAATAATAACAATAATCAAAACATTTCTGAATCGATGTGAATCACTGGAAGACTAAATTGCGATTCAAATGTGAATCGATTTTTCCCCCACCCCTAACTAACCATGCCTGCTATTTCTCTCCAATTGGAACACGTGCTTGATCGTAACACCCTGTCGTTCCTCCTCTCACCCCACCCTCACCCGTCCGTCTCTCCCTAGTTCAATCGTGTCCACGCTGCTGGCCCTGATGGACGGGTTGGACAGCCGAGGAGAGATAGTGGTCATCGGTGCTACTAACAGACTTGACTCTATCGACCCTGCACTCAGGAGACCCGGGCGTTTTGACCGGGAATTTCTGTTCAACCTGCCCGACAAAAAGGTGAGGGGAGGTGGGGTGGAGGGGTGGAGGGAAGGGGTGGAGGTCCCACCGCCAGGCAGCTCGGGGTCTGGCGGCCCAGAGGAACACGGGACAGGGCCAGGCTGGAGGATGTGCTTACGGGGAGAGGGGATCTCATTACATTTAGTCATTTAGCAGATGCTCTTATCCAGAGCGACTTACAGTAAGTACAGGGATATTCCCCCCGAGGCAAGTAGGGTGAAGTGCCTTGCCCAAGGACACAACGTCATTTAGCACGGCCGGAAATCGAACCGGCAACCTTCTGATTACTAGCTCGATTCCCTAACCGCTTAGCCATCTGACTCCCCACAGTTTTAATGGCCGCAGTACATTTGCAGTTCTCGTCGTTGTGTTGCACGGGGGGGAGGGCAACAGAAGCACCACAACATTACTTGTAGTAATGTGGGGTTTTCCTCCCTTGGGCCTCCTCCACAACATTCCATTTAGTGGGAGAGCAGAGCACACATTCACGCCCCCAGCTGGAGCCGTATTGAGAATAGGTGTTGTGCTTGTAGACACACAGCGGTTTCCCCCTGTAAGGCATAAGTATCCACAGCCCTCCAGCTATTAGTGAGGCTCCGGAGACCGTGCTTGTGTTTTGGGCCTGTGGTGAGCATGTAGACAAGACAAACATTCACTGAACGACGGGAGTTTGTGGAAGATTCATTCCTAGTTCTGTGTATCGACCAAGAAGGTGTGTGTGTGTGCGTGCGTGTGTGTGCATGTGTGTGCGTGTGTGTGTGTGAATGATCCTTTAGTCCAGCAGTGCCCCACATGTTTCTCCTCCCGCAGAGTCCTGTCTAATTGGCTGCCTCCTGCAGTCATTCCTCACAGTGAGATTGCGGGTAATCAAAGCCCGATCTCTGTACCGTCGTCAGTTCACCCCGGCAACAGACCCTTGCAGCAGACCCCAGATAATCCAAGTCCAGAGTTCTCACTGTGGGGCGGGAGGGTTGCAGGCTGCAGGCTCTAGTCTCACCCCAGCACTCGGACTCATTGATCAGCTGAATAGCTGAGTCGTGTGGTTCATCTCATTTCCCCCCCCCCCCCCCCTCTGAGTTTCTAAATTTTCTCTCAATCGCTTCAGGCAAGAAAACAAATCCTAGACATCCACACGCGGGACTGGAACCCCAGACTGGCAGAGCCGTTTGTAGAGGAGCTGGCAGAGAAATGTGTTGGTAAGACGTGACAGATGGAAGGATATCTGCTTACCTTTTCAGTTGTGGGGTGGGGTGGGGGGGAGGGTATCTACACCTGGAGGTGTAGATATCACCAGGGTTCACCGGTCGTCAAGTGTCCATGTCTGTTCTGAGCGTGATAACCACCCGACGCCCTTGGTCTCCCCAGGATACTGCGGAGCAGACATCAAAGCACTTTGCACGGAGGCGGCGCTGGCTTCGCTGCGGCGCCGCTACCCCCAGATCTACGGCAGCAGCGTCAAGCTGCAGCTGGACGTGTCCTCCATCGTCCTGGGCCCTCAGGACTTCAGCAGGGCCCTGAGGGCCATCATCCCTGCCTCCCAGAGGGCCCTGGCCCCCCCGGGCCGGGCTCTGAGCCCTGCCCTGAGGCCCCTGCTGGCCGGGGCCCTGGCTGATATCCTGGGGGCCCTGCTCCGCGTCTTCCCCCACGCCGAGCAACGAGACAGAGACGACTCGCACGGTAAACCTGGGCCTGGCCGGGTCTCTTCTTCCTGGTCCCCTCTGCATCCACTAGTCTGTCCTCGATCCTCCGTCTCTCCTCTCACTCTGACCAGGGCTGAGCGACAGGATGCCGGGCCTGACGGCTCGCTCTGCGCCTCACTCTGACCAGGGCTGAGCGACAGGATGCAGGGCCTAACCACGGTCCTCCATCGCTCCTCTCTGTCCTCCTCTTTTAGAGAGGCTGTTATTTGGAGACTTGTCCCACTCTGCCCTCAGGCTCTCTAGTAGAGCGTGGAGCTAGGCGAGGTCTCTGAGGAGTGATGGTGTGAACATGGCACCGCTCTACAGCACTGAGCTAATTCTACTCACGTTTATGAAGTTTGGTACATTAGCTGTGGAACGGCTCACGGCCAGTGGGACATTTCTTAGGGGAATTCTATCTCATTTGCTACTTAATGACTTTAATTTACCACCCTGGCAAATCTCTCTAATAGCCAGCCTATGACATTTCCCTCTAAGTAATTCTTTTATCTATTTTGGGGGGGGCAATTTCACCTCTAAGGGTAGTTATAAAATAATTTAATTGGGAGGACTTTGTTTGTTACCTGGGATTGAGAAAGTTTTTGTGCTGCAAAGACACACACACACACTCACAGACACACTTATTGTGCTCCCTCTCCGGACTCCAGTAGATAATCAGCTGCTAGAGGAGGAGGTGTACAGCGACGAGGACAAGGAGGAAGCCAACTCCATCTACGACTTCCACCCAGGGTCCCCACAGAGACCCTCCCCCTCCACAGCATCTCACAGACCCTTCCTTCACTTCAGCACGTGAGTCTGCACACCACCCAGGAACCCTAACACCTCCAGGCCTCTCCTCCACACACACACACACACACCTCCAGGCCTCTCCTCCACACACACACACACACACACACAGAAATCTGCAGTTTTGTAATCCAGGTGAATTAGATTCTGTTGTCACTCAGTGCTGGTCAAAACCAGTATTGCTATTTGCCCTCTCTGTCTCCTGAACCCTGAAGGCCTAGTAACTGTTACAGTGTGGAGCTCTATGCAGTCCTCGCTCTGCTGCGTCAGCGCCATCTTGTGGGCAAGGCTGGAATGACTGATGTGGAGTGACTCCGTAATGAAATCGTTTATCAATGATCATTGAAGAGCTGTCATCAGTGTAGAAAAGAGATGATGAATGTTCCTGATCAAATCCACATCAACGTAAAAGGCGGCTTATCCGATTTTAAAATGAATTAGGCGCCAGAATGATAAAAGGCTACTGCGAAGTGACGGTCGTGTGTCATATTTATCCGACATCCTTCAGTAGGACATGACAGGATTGCGTCGCGATGTTTAAAATCGACCAACGGTTTTACAACCCATCATCGTCATGTATCGGATGGATGGGAGATAATGGACAGTGTGCAAGGCTGTGCAGTGAACCGCCAAGTAACTTCCATCCCTGCTGAAGCGACCCCTGTTGACTTGTGTGTGTGTGTGTGTGTGTCCCAGGTCAGCCCTGCTCCAGCCCACGGCGTTCCGCCCCCGCCTGCTCCTCTCCGGGCCCCCAGGCTCAGGCCAAACCTCTCACTTGGCCCCTGCCCTGCTGCACCACCTGGACAAGCTGTCTGTGCACTGCCTGGACCTGCCTACGCTCTACTCTGTCAGCGCTAAGACCCCTGAGGAGTCCTGCGCTCAGGTACAACACACACACACACTCACACACTCACTCACTCACTCACTCACTCATAACCAGTCGACCAACATCACAGCAAGAAACAGGGCCAGGGAGTTTTCAGGCGATCTTTATGAGGATGGATCAATACTTTCTTGCAAAGTCTTGTCAACATTCAATCGACCATATTCGGCGTCAAACTGTTGTGGAACATCTTCGGTCGCTCCGACATAACAACAGGAAGGCTAGCGAATTTCCGCAGAAATTCGCTAGAAATTTTCAGTCTGAATAACCACAGAAAATTTAACAAAAAAATCAGCGTATTACGTTTGGTCCTGCTCATACAGTCATAAAACACACTCTAACACCCAGTCACATGACGTGTCTGACAGGCACTGATACTTAGCCTTCCCAGCTGCCTGTGTCTGTTGTTGAAGTGCGTCTCTGTGTCAGGTGTTCCGCGAGGCTCGTCGGAGCGTGCCCAGTGTGGTGTTCATGCCGCACATCTCTGATTGGTGGGAGGTGATCAGCGACACTGTGAAGAGCACCTTCCTCACCCTGCTCCAGGACGTGCCCTCCTTCACCCCCATCCTCATCCTCGCCACCGCAGAGTCCAGCTACACACAGTTACCAGAGGAGGTGAGGACACACACACACACACACACACACACACACACACACACACACACACACACACACACACACACACTGAGAGAGTTCAGAGTTCGCTGTACTCGGGTCACATCTCCCTTATTTGTTTATTTAGGGGTCAGGGAGTCGTGTGTGTGTGGGGTGTGTGATCATGCTTTGAGGTGTCGGATTGGTGTGTGTGAGTGCTTGGAAGTGTGTTTGGTGTTGTGTGTGCAGGGCCGGTCCTTCCTATAGGCGACATAGGCAGCCGCCTAGGGCAGCATGAAGACGGGGGTGGCGTTTTCCCAAGTGCATCCATTAATTAACCCTCCCGCACTACCAGCAGAGGGTGTGTGTGTGTGTGTGTGTGCGTGCTGGGAGGTGTGTGTGAGTGCGTGCTGGGAGGTGTGTGTGAGTGCGTGCTGGGAGGTGTGTGTGTGTGCGTGCTGGGAGGTGTGTGTGGGGAGTGCTGGGAGGTGTGTGTGTGCGTGCTGGGAGGTGTGTGTGAGTGCGTGCTGGGAGGTGTGTGTGTGTGTGTGTGTGTGTGAGTGCGTACTGGGAGGTGTGTGTGAGTGCTGTGTCTCTGATGAAGACCCAGGTCCAGGGTGATGGAGGCCCAGGTCCAGGGTGGCTGCTCCTGGGGCAAAGCACTCCCCGCAGTCCCCTTCATTAGGACAACACTGGAGGCCAGAGCAACAGCTCGCTTTCTCTTGATCTCTCCCTCTTGTCTTGTGCTATGCTTTGAGGGGTAAACACACACACACACACACACACACGGCATCTGCCACCCTGTAAAGCTTCCCTAATGCTCGGATCATCGTCGAGATGTTTCACCATGTCTGAGCCGGCAACCGCAACGCAGCAATATTAACTTGTGTGGTCAAGTGTGCTTGGAAGGGATTAACCATGAAAGGAAGCAGTCCCTTCATTTAAACCCTTCATCTTGACAGGTGGCCTGGCCTGGGCAGCTGACCAGTCACACCTGTGATCTGTGAGAGTGCTTCTCTTGTACGTGCTGTCAGTCTGGACCACACTCTGGGATTGATGCACTGAATCCAACCCACATCTTTGGCTGACCTCAAACACACGGATGTCGCTTCTAAATCTATTGAAGATTGATTCCTTTTTGAACTGATCACAGACCCTTCACAACATCTGCCCTTCTCTGCATTGACCCGGTTGTCTTCTACCATCCTTGAATGTAGAGGAGGAGGTGGCATGATATTGATTGGACCTCACTGAGGTTGAGGTATAGGTTTGTTTCTGTCAGGTGGGTGTCGCTCGCTGTCCTGTCTGTGGAAACGTGTTGGAATCAGATATATTCTCTGCTCCGCTAGAGCAGCAGGATCAATGTGAGCATTAGGTGCGTGCTTGCTCCCTCTCACACACACACACACACACACACACTCACACACACACACACACACACACACACACACACACGGAGCAGGGGGTAACATACTCGGTCTGCCCAGGGGGGATTGCTCATGCACTCACACACGGCCAGGGGTCCTGCATGTCTCCGTGGAGACTCGGGTCGATGGCTTAACTCTATTATAAAACATTGAGCACTTAAATGCAGAGAGCCAAACTACTCAAACCTGGTTGGAAGTTGGAAGAGTTAGGAGAGTGCAGGAGAGTTGTGAGACGGGACCAGCCTCCAGGAGGTGTGAGACGGGACCAGCCTCCAGGAGGTGTGAGACGGGACCAGCCTCCAGGAGGTGTGAGACGGGACCAGCCTCCAGGAGGTGTGAGACGGGACCAGCCTCCAGGAGGTGTGAGACGGGACCAGCCTCCAGGAGGTGTGAGACGGGACCAGCCTCCAGGAGGTGTGAGACGGGACCAGCCTCCAGGAGGTGTGTGCAGGAGAGGCACGTCAGACAGAGGAGTGGAGGGTCTGGGCTAGAATGCAGAGGTTGCAACATTCCGAGAGAAACTACATTTGCAGAGCAAATGAGCGTTTGTTGAATTTGTTGAGGTTTTTCAACATTAGCAGAGCTTCTGAAAGCTGCACTAGTACAGGACTTGCAAGAAAGCCCCCGGTGAGCGTACTTGTACCCATTAGGATGAGGGGGAACAAATGAGACTGAAGTAGTGGTTTCCTTTTTTCTTTTTCTTTTTGGTGCAGAATGTAGGTTTGAGTCTGCAGACAGTGCGGCCAGGCTGTTTAAATAGACACTCAAATCTGGTAACTTCCATTGTGTTGCTAAGAAGTAAAGAAGCTTTTCTTGGCGGTGATAAGAGAGCTTCCAGAGATGGAGGCTTAGTTTATCCCCCCCCCCCCCCCCCCTCCCCCCCTCCCCTCCCGGTGGGCTAGCCTATGGTCTGGAACATTCTATTTAAATGGGTGTTGTGTCATCCTGGCATCAGCGCTGGTGGCAGATGTCCTCTCAGCACTCAGAAAGGGAGAGGTGGCCCTTCTGCCAAAATCACAGATCCCCAGAAACGCTCCCCCTCCCCCCCCCCTCTATCCCCCCCTCCCTCTATCCCCTCCCCCCCTCCATCCCAGATCCGATTGAAGAACTACAGACACAGACGATAGATGGAAGAAGGGGGGGGTGGGGGGTGGGGCGGAGTGTTCCAGGTGGTTCCAGCTGCCAGTCTCCCCTGCACACGTCAGGGATTTGTGCCCGTGAAAACAGCATCTGTCCCGGGCTGCGGGGGAGCTGCTGTGGCTGGGCTGGTGGAAGGCTGTGGAAGCACTGGGTGGCGAGAGATCTGTAAGGGCCTCTGAACCTGCTCTCAACCTGTTGTGAGCTGGGCTCCAGAGCCAGGGTGGTCAGAACCGCTGCCAGGACCTTCTGCCAGGACCCCCTCCGTGGAGCCACACCCTCTGCTACCAGGACACATGCTACATCTCCACCTTTGCCAGCTCTGCAGGCGTGGGATTAGTTAGATGAAAACAGCTCTGTGTGACTTAAACCTTGAGGTGGCTTCAAAAAAGAGTCAGTATTCAAACTGATTAAACCCCTATGACTGGTCACTTGCCATTTCTACACTGATGAGAAGGGCCAGACTGATGCAGTGTGCAAGGAGCAGCCGAATCGATAGAACCTCTCTCCTGTCAGTTGGCCTTGCATGTTATCTTGTCAACAAAGGCAATGTCAACCGTATGCGTCAGTCTCTCTGTCTGAGTACGTGGGAGTGTGAAATGAACAGTGATTTGGGAGCTCAGATGGGCTTGAAGGTACTCTCCATTCACACTGACATGATTTAAGATGGATTTGAGGTAATTGGCCACTTTCAAGGGCAGATTTTAAGATTCAATTAAATTGAGCAATAACTCCAGCTCTCACCAGCAGCCTACTGAATCTGCTCCGCAAACAGGGACGCTCTTAACTTTTTCCACTTGTTTATTGATCCGTCTGGCCTTCTTTCAGTCTTCTTTTGTGTTACCTCCTGAGAGGTTCTGGGCATTCTGAACTGGTAGGGGATGGCGAGATGAAGAGAGGGAGGATTTTATTGTGATGTTATAGTCCGCTACCGACTAGTGGACTTTGTTATTCCACCAATGGAGTGCTGGCCCCTAGTTTGGTTTTGTTGCTGTAGCGGTGAGCTCCACTGATCTCTAGCCGGTGGGACCTTCCTCTTCTCCAGCCATCCATCCATCCCTCCTTCCCTCCCTCTGTGTCTCCCTCCCTCCCTCCCTCTGTGTCTCCCTCCCTCTGTCTCCCTCCCTCCCTCTGTGTCTCCCTCCTTCCCTCCCTCTGTGTCTCCCTCCTTCCCTCCCTCTGTGTCTCCCTCCTTCCCTCCCTCTGTGTCTCCCTCCTTCCCTCCCTCTGTGTCTCCCTCCTTCCCTCCCTCTGTGTCTCCCTCCTTCCCTCCCTCTGTCTCCCTCCCTCCCTCTGTGTCTCCCTCCCTCCCTCTGTCTCCCTCCCTCCCTCCCTCAGCCCCGGAGCGTTGATCAGGACACAGGAAAATCGTTAGTGCTGCGCACACACAAAGTTTTCCTCCGGTCCCTCGATTCACTTCTTTCACGCGTCTCCTGTTGAGGGGTCCAGAAATGGGGGCGCGAAAGAGCCAGAACAGAGGGGGATGAAAGGAGCGAGGGGGGGGGGGGGGGGGGAGAGAGGATCGATGGGAGAGACAGATGGGAGGAGTGGGGCGCTCGGTCAGCAGCCGGATGACGCCTCTCAGGGCCAATCTGGGGCTAGGCTTGTAAGGTTGACCTCTGACCCCTGCCCCCCGGCTGCTCCTCCAACCGCCACGCACACCTGGAGAGATGCTGATGCTGCTGCTGCAAGCACACAGCCGTGTCAGTGATGCCCAACCACAGACGGATGAAGGCTATTTTCGTCTTCTCTTCCTAATGGAACGGATGAAGTAAAAAAAACATTTTTTTTATTTTTAAACAGCATTATCGTCTGTTTTCTCAGTGTATCTCTCAAACGTGGATGTGTGGCGGTCAGGGTCGCAGTTCCCATCAAAGGAAGGAGCAGGTGTTGTGTTGGATGAGCGAGTCGTCAGAGTGACCCTGCTGGAGGGGCCGTGGAACCCTCTGAGGCCTGTTAATAACTGTCAGTGCTGTTGTATTTTTACCACAATGTCAAGGCCATCGCCATGCCGCTGCCCCTGGTTGTGTGTGAGGGCTGGTGCCCGTCGTCACGGACACCAGCCTCTCTCCGTTTGATTCGTCTGCAGCGTCAGATATCACACCTCATCAATACTGCAGGCCTACAAACAGCCCTTCTGATGTGGAGGCACACACACACACACACACACGCACACACCAGAACACACACACACACACACGCACACACACACACCAGAACACGCACACACACACACACACCAGAACACACACACACACACGCACACACACACACACACACACACACACACACGCACACGCACACGCACACACACACACACACACACACACGCACACACACACCAGAACACACACACGCACACACACACCAGAACACGCACAAACGCACACAAACAGTAAACACACGCACAGCGTTTCATTGTTCACCGCAGAGCTCAGCAGGAATGTGAGAATCCTACTCCGCCTTCTCTTGTGTTTAAACTCCAGGCTAGAGGCAGAGAGATTAGCAGTCAAACCAGGACAAGGCTAAACAAACAAAAGAATACATATTAAAAAAGCCTAACCCTTGCAGAAGCTTGTTGCAAGGGTGCTTGTCTGTTCAGCAGTAAAGACTGGACTCAGACGTATTGAAACCATGGCAGTGACTCCCAAAGCCTTTTCTTCATGTTTGGTAGACAGACATAGGTGGGGAGGATGGAGGCTTTGGAAGGACTGTTGCAGATATACCTTCTTTAAGTTAGCAGACCAGAACAAACTGCTCCCCATGAGTCCAGCTGTAGCACACACACACACACTCACACACACACACACACACACACACACACACGTATGGACAAGCTGGTGCAGGTCGATATCAAAACTCCATTGATTCGCTTCATGGCACAGTACTTGGTTTCTTTCCACTTATCCCTCATATGAAATTCAGCATTTTTCACTGTCAGAATATTGATATTGGGTTTGACTTGGCTTTCCATAAATATAATAGGAGCTGCATGTTGAATCCTCCAAGTTTTTTATTGTGTGTATATCTTTTATAAGGTGAAAAGAAATAACAAAACAAACTATCCACGGAAGATAGTTTTGTTTTTTGTTTTGTTTTCCACCCCCTTCCTCAGGCCATGTTTACAGCCTCTCATGATGATGATGATGTTGTTGTTGTTCAGGTGAGGAGTATGTTCCAGCAGAGCTACGGGGAGGTGGTGAGTCTGTCTCCCCCAGGACAGGAGGACAGGAGGAGGTTCTTCTCTGAGCTGCTGTTGGACCAGGCTTCCAGAGCGCCGCCCCGCAGGAGAAGCCCAGGTACTGCACAGCAACACCAGCAGGCTGGCCCCCTGACGAGCACACAACAAACACCCTAATAAGCAGGCTACACTCTTACACACTGCACCAACACACACACACACATACACACTCTCCGTAGCTGATGGTTTTGATATAGTGTGAAGCCTAGAGGGCAGCATTGCCTGATGGTTGTCCTGATCATCCTCCGGGAATAGCTCTGTAGTGTTTTAACCTGTTGGAAAATCCCACCTGACCCTGACAGCTGCAAGCAGTGAAGAGATTCATGAATTTTTCCATAATTTCTCTCTTCTGCATCTAGTTATGTGAATTTTCACTTTAGTGGTTAGATTTCCCTTTTCTGTGAAGGACAGGATTAGGAAAGGAACCTTTTCGACATGTTTGAGGATTAGAACAGCAAGTCTGTAGCTAGCCATCAGTCCTTCTCCTCCCTGCAGCCTTCCTCCCCCACACATCCCCTGCTTCTCTCTCTCTCTCTCCTTCACCCACCCTCTGCTACTCTCCCCCTCATCCCATCACCCCTCTCTCATCCCATCACCCCTCTCTCATCCCATCACCCCTGCCTCTCTCCCCCTCATCCCATCACCCCTCTCTCATCCCATCACCCCTGCCTCTCTCCCCCTCATCCCATCACCCCTCTCTCATCCCATCACCCCTGCCTCTCTCCCCCTCATCCCATCACCCCTCTCTCATCCCATCACCCCTGCCTCTCTCCCCCTCATCCCATCACCCCTGCCTCTCTCCCTCACTCTCCCCCTCATCCCATCACCCCTCTCTCATCCCATCACCCCTGCCTCTCTCCCTCACTCTCCCCCTCATCCCATCACCCCTCTCTCATCCCATCACCCCTGCCTCTCTCTCTCACTCTCTCCCCCTCATCCTCTCATCCCACCACCCCTGCCTCTCTCTCTCCCTCATCTCCTCTGCTTCTCTCTCTTCCTCCATTCACACCCCTCCACCTCCGTGTCCCCCCCCCACCCCCGTCATCCCCATGGACACCCCCCCCCCCCCTGCTCTGAGTCCCAGCTCAGTGTGAGGGAGCTGTCTGCCAGGGCCCTGGCAGCAGAGGCCTTTCAAATGGAAATCCCTCCCAACACCCCGATCCAGGAATCCTTCTTGATGCGAGGCAGGGGTCCCTGGTACCCCCGCTCCACACTCTTCAGGGGTCCCACTGAATAAAACAGCAGCCCCATCTTCCAACAGGAGGCCAGGGGGGGAACTGGACGCTAGCTAGCTGCTGAATTAGCTCTCAGCCATTAACTCTAATTAGACTCACGGCTCCCATGACTGGTAGCCAGCTATTACACAGCACAGTGGCCGTTGTCAATGTGGATCTGAGGCTAACCGTGTTGGCAGGCGCCTGGAGGCAGGGCTCGGTGACTGGGGGATAGAGAAGAGGAAGCTGGAGGAGAGGTTGGATGTTGATAAGTGCTGGATATTATTCTTGCCTGGAGTTGAGGCTACCCTCTGTGGGCTTCTGTCTTTTCACAATGAGGATGGAGACGGTTATTGATGGTGGGGGTGTTTATCAGGACGCTGCAGAGGTGTGCAGGAGGAGAGCTCCTAGCCGGCCCATCCCCACGCTAGGCCTGTGATGTTAAGAGGTGTTGACTGTTCGCTAGGCTCTACTGACAACCTGCTGTGTGTGTGTGTGTGTGGATTCAAATGCACAGACTATGCTCTTTATCTCACCTAACCTCGAACAAACTCCTATCTCTCGCCAAAGTTGTCGTTTTGTGTAGCTTAAGTGGTTGTGTGTGTGTGTGTGTGTGTGACCCCCACATGTTCCTGTACCCAGCAGGTGTGTGTGGAGAGGAGAGGCTGGCGGTGGCTGCGGCCCCGGGGCCCAGGGTCCTGTCCCCGGAGGAGCAGAGCCGCCTGGCGGAGCAGGAGGAGAACACCCTCCGGGAGCTCCGCCTCTTCCTCAGGGACGTCACCAAGCGCCTCGCCACCGACAAGCGCTTCAACATCTTCAGCAAGCCGGTCGACATCGAGGAGGTAGGGAGAGAGAGGGGAGACAACCGCACGCATGATGGGAATTGGCATTCTCATCCTCGCTCGCCCGCCGCTGTCGGATTAGTTGGAGGTGGATGACTGGTTGTCAGGTGAATTGACTCTCTTCCTGATCCCCCCCCTCCTCTTTGCGTGTCAGGTGTCAGATTACTTGGAGGTGATTGGCCAGCCCATGGACTTGTCCGCTGTCATGACCAAAATCGACACTCACAAGTACCTGACGGCCAAGGACTTCCTGTTTGACATCGACCTCATCGTCAGCAACGCGTTAGAGTACAATCCTGACAAGGACCCCAGCGGTGAGGACACACACACACGCGCACACACACACACTCAGGTTTATAACCCCTAAGTGTTTAGTGCTGTTGAACTTGGATGCATGATGTATGCTAGATATTGTAATTCACCATTTGGTTGCCAATTAGGCGGAGGAGTTATGCAAATTGACATATATTATCATTTATGAAAAGATCTCCTAGGTGGTGTAATTATAGAAAGAAAAAAAATTACATCTTCAACTTTAGATTCAAATTGAATGAAGTGGGGAGTGTAGCTCCTATGAGGTTAGCTTGCTTCTTCCTCAGCAAAGCTGCCTGCTCGTTACAATGTACCTGTTAGCTTCACCTGGACTTGCAGCAGCAGATGATGACACTGCCTGCACACCGTCAGGATTGATGCTTCTGCTTACACACAACTGTCAATCTATTAACATGCATATTTAAAAAGCCTGTGTACATGGGGAATGTGAATGTGTGTGTGTGTGTGTGTACTGGTCTGCTCATTCAAAGCCATGAATAATTCACAGTGCGCAGAAACCATGTAAATAAGAAGAGAGGTTCAGGGGCACAGGAATCAAAACAGAAGCTTTTTTCCCTGAGAATTGAATAACGTTGCCCTCCTGCGCTTGTTGGAAGCGGTACTGTTGTTGCCCCACTTCAGACCGTTCAATTAAAAAGGAATTTTCTTTCTCAGTGTGCTGCTCTCGCACTCTCTCCCCAGGACTAACCTGATACACCTCTAAAGAGAGACTTCACAGAGATGCCTTTTGACAGCCGGCATAAATGAATAACAGTATCTATGTGTTTGCAGGCAGAGGCCTGGGTCATTTGTATGAATGCAGGGTCTGCAAATGACGCTCCAAAGGGGAGAAATGCAATTAGCCGGTGTAATAAGGAAGGCTGGCACGGCCCGCGTTCCTCCAGCCGTCCCTGCGTGTCGAGGCCCATCGTCATTACCTCTGCCGGAGAGTCCAAACACTCTTTGAAGCCCCCCTGATTCTCTCCTCTGCCTTCCTCTCCTCTCGTCCCCCCAAAACTCCCTTCACTACGTGAGGAAAAAAACCGACACATCTCGACACCGACACACTTTGTCAACCACACTCCACAAATCCTCTCCGCCGCACCGGAGAGAGACGGGGAAAGGTCTGGAACACGTCTAAACAGGGAGGGAACAAACACCAGCCGGCCGGAGGGGCCCCCCGTGTCCTTGCCTGCTCTCCGAGGAGGTGAGACAGGGAGGAGGAGGACTCTGAACCCTGTCTACATACTGACCTGACCCATGTCCTCCTCTGTCTCTCTGACAGACAGGCGCACACATGCCGTACAGACACTCACACACACACGCACACACATTCACACCACCGTAATTAGGCCCGTCCTCCAATTAAGCATGGGAAGCTGGCAGATTGTGACCTGGGCTGACCCCCTCAGGATGAGCCCTCTCTGTGCATGGTGTAATGAGACGGCCTGTTTACACTCACAGGGTTTCTGGAAGCCTCCTCCTCTCCCCTTCTCCCTTTCTGGCCTCAGTTCTCCCTCCCCCCCCCTTTCGCTCTCTCTCTCGCTCTCTTTCTTGCTTTCTCTCCTCTCGATTCCCTCCTCCTCTATTTGCCTAGGCCCTGGTCTCCCCCCTTACTCTACCCCCCTCCTCCCTCTCTCTCTGCTCCTTTTCCCTCCTCTCTCTCTCTCTCTCTCTCTCTCTCTCTCTCTCTCTCGTCTCTCCCCTCTTCGTCTTTCTCTCATCTCTTCTCAGTTGTTATTTCCCCCGATAAAGGCTCCAGGGAAAGAGGGGATTTAATGATGGTGTGAAAGAAAAAGGGTGTGTGTGTCTGTGTGCGTGTTCAGTTGTTACCGAAGGCAATTCCAACTCAGATAAGTACACCTATCCCTTTTCTCCCAGTAATGAAGAAATGGTGTGTAATGTGTCCAGTGGCTGAAAGGGCCCAGGCGAAAGGCCGTCACTTGGGATCTGACCAGCTCTAATAGACACCAGGAAGGCTCTTTATCGTGACCATAAACGATCCCCCCCCCACACACACACACACACTCGGACAGACACTCATGGCTACTAAAGGTGTCTTATTTTTCATCCGTTTGGTTAATGTGTGTGTGTTCCGCCCCCAGACAAGATCATCCGCCACAAGGCGTGCAGCCTGAAGGACACCGCCCACGCCATGCTGGCCTCGGAGCTGGACCACGAGTTCGACCGCATGTGTGAGGAGATTCAGGAGTCACGCAGGAAGAGGGGTGAGGACACACACACACACACACACAGTCATGCACATGTATACACACAAGCATACATACACACACACACAGTCATGCACACGTATACACACAAACATACATACACACACACACACACACACACACACACACACAGTATGCACATGTATACACACAAGCATACATACACAAACAGAAGAATGCAGATATAGGACCTTGTTTCAGTGTTTTCTAAAGTATCTTTGCCAAGACGACAATAAGCCCTCAGCAGGCAGGCATGGTTGTGTGCGTGGTGATTAGCTAACACGTACAAACACGCAAACAAGTACTGCACTCTCACAGGGAATAAACACACATCCAGTACAGGTAGTCCAGTAATCAACACACACGGCATCATTTACACACAGCCATAGACTGTACACACGCAAACAAGCTGGTTACACAGGCTGAACACGGGCGTTTGGGCTGGTTAGAAGAGAAGGATCGTGTGCAAACCCTCACACGCTCTGAAGCACATACTCAAACACATTAACATGGATGAGCACGTGAAAACACATCACATAATACCAGGGTGCAAAATCAACAATAATATACTTCCTGACTGAGACGAGACATGCGTAGGGGGTTCCAATGTCTGCCTAGGAACCCAGCAGACCGCCCTCTGAGGCTGGTCAAGGAGGGTGGGGGGTGGGGGCCCTGGCGGGGGGGCCCTGGCGGGGGGCTTGGACAGAGGCTGATGGAGAGGAAGAGCCAGTGAGAACTAGAGAGCTTTTAAAGTCGTCTCCCCATTTCCTTGTTCCTCACCATTTTAGTTCCGCTGCAAGGAGACACCGCAAAGCACTTTGTCTCTCTCTCTGTGTGTGTGTGTGTGTGTGTGTGGGGGGGGGGGGGGGGGGACCTTGTAGTGGTCAGCCATTGTCCTCTCCTCTGCCCGTGGTTAGGAACTTTGCTGTTCATCGTGAGTCGCTGGTTGCTTCCCCAAACCTCTGCTCTTCTACCAGAGCCAGCTTTACCAGAACATGGTGAAGCCTGTCACCACAGGAACTCTGGCAGGAAGCTAGTCTCTCCTTAGACAGGAAGTCTTTCCCAGGGACCAACCGGTGTGAGAGAAGTCAAGTGCCTGAAAGGGAATACGGCTGTGATTCTTTCATGCACCAGAGATGCTAAAGGTATCGGTTTGTGCTGTTAGAGCTGGCTGGTGTTTGGTGGTGTCAGCAAACCACATCTGGGTAAATGTCTGTGGTTGTTCCCAGGAGAAGGGAAGGACTGGAGGCGGTGGATGGGGGGGACTGGAGAGAAATTTAGCAGGATGTTGAATATTGCTCAGAATCAAAATGTCTGCTCCCCAAGGACATGTTAGTTTCCAGCCTGGCATTCATCCTTCTCTCTCAACTCAGCAGCATTAAGATGCTTTTAGGAGGAACGGCTCTCACGCTCTCACTGCTCAGTGGTCAATCTCTCACTTCTACTCTGTGTTACATTGTCGATTTGTCTGCTTTCCGCGTCAATATAAGTAGGTCTGCCTGGCCTGTTTACACGTCTAACGCTGTGTCACTCTCAACATATATTCTCACACGTTGCTGTACTGCTGCTGTGGTGTTGTGTGTGTGTGTGTGGTTGTGTGTGTGTGTGTGTGTGTGTGTGTAACCGATCTTTCTCTGGCGCCTGCAGACTTCCAGACACCGGCCCAGACGACTGTATCTTCCGGCGCCGTGGCAACCAGGAAGCCCGTGGGAGAGGAGCATGCTGGGAGCAGCACTCAGGGCGAAGGAGCCGACAAGCACTGCAGCAGTGAGCATACATACACACACAATCACACACACACACACACAATCACACACACACACACACACACACACACACACTGGTACTACATCATCTTCACACCTAAATATATGAAGTCAGTTTGGGAGGACCAGAAGCAGCTCTTTAGGACCATCCTGTGTGTGTGTGTGTGTGTCTCAGGTGCTGGGGGGCCTCAGTTCACTGCATGTAGAGCGCAGTCTGCTTAGCTGATTACAGTACTCTGCTGTCCTGCTGGGCAGCAGCCTCACTGCATTAGCACAGGACACACACACACACACACACGGTACAGCGGTCATGCCGCAGAGCAGAGAGACGGTACACTAGGTCCACACACGCCGTGTCCTCTCAGCAGCAGAGACGCCACGCCAGCCGGCTGCCTCATTAGAGGCACGCGTCTCTCCCCGCCTCTCGGAGCATGACCACGCCACGGAGCGATCGCACGCCACGGAGCGATCGCACGCCCACCTGCGGCCGCCGGCCTGTGAGCCGGGGGCCAGGTGCGGGGCAGGGAGCAGAGAGATGAGGTCGTTACCTGGATGCGACAGTCGCTTGGCAGGATGTGTGTAATTAGACCGATAGCGAAGGTCTCTCGCCCCAGTGAGAGACGGCGGAGGCGCCGGGTGAGATATGGCTTATCGGAATGACGGGAGACTTGCAGCGTGACTTCACAGCACCGCCAAGTTCATTATTTGTTTATCCGTGAGGCTGAAGAAACACTTACTGGGATTCAACCAACCAGCTGATCGTTACAAGTGCTGTCTCAGTGCAGGTGTAGAACATCTTCTGTTGTGTCCTCGGGACTAGAGAACCCACAGGCTCCGTGTCCCTGTCTGCAGTAGCGGTTTGAACCACAGGGTGGCGCCTGTCTCTCAGGAGAGTGTCCTTAATGGGCCCCCTGCCGGGCGAGTGAACCATCCCCTCTCACGTCGAACGCGGGCAAACTTAAGAGATGAGAGGCCCTCTTTGGCACCATAAATACTGTAAGAGGCTGTTTACTTCATGAACCTTCAGCTTACTGGGATTCATGTGGGCCAGGCTGGGCTAGAGGCTGTGGCCGTGTGCTAGCGAGGTTAGAGAGCTGGCTTTGCTGTACAGCGACTCCTATCTTAATAGAGCTGCAGGCTGTGACACAGCTTGGGCAGGGGATTGATGGACACTGTTTGTCCCGAAGTTGATATAGAGCAGGTTGAAAGCTTTCCATGTGGTGTGGATGTAACCCCCAACAACCACACAGGGCTTCTCTTTAACCATAACTCTTTAACCATAAGATTCTATCTCTATTTCTGTTTCCGTGTGCCGCGATAACCAATTCACCCACCCGAGGGACTCTGGTTATCACAGAGTTACAGGACCTCATTCATTTCCCCCAGTAATTAATTATAGGCTTAGTCATTGGCAACCAATTCTTACCTGGAGCACCACAATAGGGTATCTGGAACGTCCAGTGAACTGACTACGGAGGGATTGACTGAGCTGAGATCTGGGAGGGAACGCAGGCCTGTTCCCAGTAGGGGAGTGTGGCCGCTGGCTGGGGTGCCTAGTTCTCCCTTTTGTTTACAGTCCCCTTGAACACTTCATCTAAGGTCAGGTGTGCGTGCGTGTGTGTGTGTGTTTTTCCCCTTGGTGATAAAGTTAGGATGTGAGCGGAGTCAGCAGATCCTAGACCTGTGCCAGAGGGAGGACAGCAGTCTCATGCCCTGATTGGCCACTCCACTTCCTGTGAGGCGTTATCTTTGCTCACCCACCGCCCTCTTGCTTTTCCTCTCTCTCTCCTCTCTCTCTCTCTCTCTCTCTCTATCTCTCTCTCTTTCTCTATCTCTCTCTATCTCTCTCTCTCTCTTCCTTCCTGGGCTTGCCTGGGGCCAGGGTCCAGGGTGGACATCCAGAGATGGGGGAAGGTGAGGGGATGTTGGAGGAGGGGAGCTGGAGAGGCTGGCAGCAGCAGATAGGGCCTCTTTACCCTTGCTCGGCCGCCCCTCTCCCCTTCATCGTTGTGGCTGGGTCAGGGTAGGAGCCAGAGAGAGAGTGGGGGGGGGGGGGGGACCACACAAAACAGATTGGCTCCTGTTACAGTTGCTTTTGTGATACGCCAAGGACCAGGGTTGCTTCTCAGGGCAGAGCCAAGGCAGTCTGGTTCACCTACAGTACCTTCCTTTCATCCATTATTCAATCCGTTTGGCTTGCTCACTGTTCTCTCCCTCTCATGTGAGGTCGAATGAGGCCCAGCGGTCTGTGAATGCCTTTATGTGACCACTGCATCTCAATCTCCAGCTACACGCCAAAGCTTTGTTGCATACAAGTGAAAGAACTCCATGTCTTTGCACATGCTCAAAGCGAGCCATCTTCAGAGATGCATACTTTCTCCTCTTGGCTGAACAAAAGTGTCTAGAAGGTTTACGTTGGAGTATAAAACCTTTTTATGGAGCAACACATGCGTGCATACGTCAGCAACCGGTGTACTTCAGCTTGACATGTATCATTACTTACTGTTATAGCAGCATACGACAATGTCAGGAAATATGTTTGGAGAAAAGAAAACCATCCCCAGAAACAACATGCGGTGTGCTCGCTCCATTGTCTGTGTCCTCCACAGAGCGCCCCAGGTTATAGACTAGGAGGCAGTGCTCATGTGGAGAAACGGAGACATTCCCTGCCTCTCCTCTCATCACTCAAACATTCCTCCTTTCTCTCTCTCCCTGCTGCCTGAACCATCCACAGACCTTGATGTAGACATTTCTTTTATTGTCTTTTTCTCTCTCTCTCTCTTTTTTTTCTTTCTTCCTCTCTCTTTTCTTTCGGCCTCTCATTCTTAAATAAAGATTCCAGCTGCTTTTCCGGAGGCTGTGCACTCCTATTTACCAGAATATGATCTGATTCACCTCCCTAGATGGGCAGTGGGGGACCTGGACATATGGGCGTTTTCCTTTGTGTTTCGGCCGAGACTTCTGGAGATCCCCCCCCCCCCCACACACACCCCCCCACCCCCAAACAAACCGCTATCCGTCTCTGTCAGGATATGTCACATTGAGGCGTTGCAAAAGACTCCAATCTTTCCATCATCGTTAAGATCAGCTGTCATTAGTGGGTCATCGAGTAGGGAACCGTCTCAATTTGATAGTAGGTTTAGACACACAAACGCTAAGCTAAAAAATTACTTAATTAACATCCTGTTGTGTATACATTCACAAGTCGGACTTTGTTGACAATGGGATCATATACCCCATATGATGATGCTTGTTATAACGACCATATGATGATGCTTGTTATAACGACCATTAACCGTTAAAAGACAAGATTACAAATGTAGAATAGACGTGTGTGTCTGTGACTCATAAAAAAACATGTTTTTTCACCCATAAGGGGTAGATTGTTTTTCTATCCTGTGGGGTGTGCCCAGCATTACTCACCTGTCCAAACGCACAGGTGATGTACTTTACACAGGTGAGAGGAGAGGAGCACCATGCCGACATTGTTCTTCAGAAGAAGCCAGATAGCAGATAGGTAACAGGCTGCAATCACGCCAAACCACAGGTGCACCCGTTTCACCTTCTCTTCACAGAGAGGCCCTCAGCTTATGAATTCACACAGGGTGGAAATTGAAAAATGTAATTCGCCAGGAATGAAACCAGTCTTTGTCCCTGTGGGAAGATGACTGAGAGTGCTAATGTTATTATTAGTTATTAGAAGCAGACCTGGACATTGTGACCCACAGCTGGGTCTACGATGGGAACGTATTAAAGATGTTTCCTCTCCCACACCCTGTGGCCCTCGCTAATGAAACCCCCTACAGCCAGCAGCCAACGATCGCCACGTTTTAGCTGCCATTTTGTGGGCACAGATGCCTTCTGGAACATTGTGGCACCAAGCGTGAAATGAATGTAAAATCAACCATGATGCCTCTTTCTTCTGTTTATTGTTTTAGGGTGCAGATGAGCCAAGTACAGCGAGAACAACTCTCAAGGCTCTCTTTGCACCCCCCCCCCCCCCCCCCCTTTGTCTCTCATCTCCATCTCTCTCTTTCTCTCTCTCTCTCTTTCTCTCTCTCTCCCTCTCTTTCTCTCACTCCATCCCTTTCTTTATCTCTCTCTCCCTTTCTTTCTCTCTCTCTCTCCATATCTCCCTCTCTCTCCCTATCTCTCTTTCTTTCTCTCCCTCTCTTTGTTTCTTTCTTTCTCTCTCCCTATCTCTCTCCCTCTCTTTCTTTCTCTCTCTCTCTCCCTATCTCTCTCTCTCCCTATCTCTCTCCCTCTCTTTCTTTCTCTCGCTCTCTCTCTCTCTCTCTCATTCTGAGCACGTCACACAGCACAGCCATCTGTCTTGCTGACATGTGTTAAGTGTACACTTGGCAAAGTTGGTGCCTGTCCTGGGTTTAATATCTGTTGTTTATCGTCAGGCTATGCAGATCTGCAGATATCACTGTAAACGGCTCGTGGCAAACCTGCTGTTTGTGGTGTTGGGAGTGATTGAGAGTCTCCGGTTGAACCCTGCAGGCATGCAAACTCTTCACCTTTAGGTGAGACTCACCTTTTTGAAAACAAAATGGGTCCCCTACGTTATTTGTGATCCGATGAGAAAATATTTGGTGGGGGGTCGTGGCCTTGGCCAACACAGCATTTTACCCATGCTTCGCAACTTTACAACTCGCTCTGGAACCAATCGTCACTCCTAATGCCTAAACCTCACAGCCAATCAGGGGCAAAGTGAGGAGAGGTTTTCTACATTCATCTAGCCTCTTAATTTTGCCCTCAAAGTGCACTAGATTGGTGCGTTTAACTTTAAAATTGAAGAAATGTTCTTCAATCGGGGGTTCACTGTATCGTTCTCACTTTTTTTTGACCCCTGACCTGTTTGCATGCCAACGAGGCGAGGTCGTTTAGCCCGAGGAACAGGGAGGACGTCGGGCAGGAGACGGCAGGGTTGGCGTGAGCCGCACCTAGCTTTACCGCCGGTGTTCACGGTGGCCTGTGTAGTGTTTGTCTTGGACGCCAAGCGGCTTTCAGTGTGCTGTGCTCAAATGAGTAAATGGTTGGCGTCCATAGAGGAGATGCTGCCAAGTTGCCCAGTTCAATTTGTCAAGACAAGAGCTTGTCTGGATACCTGTGTTTCCTCAAGATGAGGACAGTGTTGGCAACAGACATAATGCTGAAGTAGTTCACCCTCTTGGTTTTTTCGTGTCTTCACACAGCTCGTCTGATTGATCTTGGCAGTTGCACTGTCTGATTGAATGACATGTTTATTGTTTTGGGGTGCACTTCTTCTCAGTTTAGGGAAATCGCCATCAACTTCAAATTGCATTTCGGAAGGTTGACTGTCAGGGTAGGTGGACAGACGGCGGTTGGTTTTCCAATAAGGTTTGGCTTCAGCGCTTAATTATATCAGGCAGCCAAGACTGTGGAATAAACAGTCTGCATTCATGCTCTGCAGACAGACACACCCCTCCTGGGCTTGTACGCTCCCAGTTAGACAGTATTGCAGCGCATTAGCCAATCACGGCACGTGGCTGAAAGCACCCTACCCAGAGCTAAGGCAGCTAATGCAGAGAGAATTCCTCTTTAGCTTCAGCCTGGTTAAAATCAGTTCTGATTGATCGGGACATTTGCACAGACATGATCCGCTTGATCAGGTGGAAAGATGTTTTTTGTTGTAATGTCTAGGCCCAAATCATCTTCAGAGCTGAATAAACAAGAGTTCCATCTAACAGCTGGTCCAGAATGTAGACACAAAAAACTGGTGTCTTGGGTCCAGACATAAATCATCTCTAACTGTTATGTATAGCAGTGGGCAATTTCAAGTGGCATTAAGTCATCATGTCTGATAACTTGTGCTTTTCAAGCCTTTTCCATCCACACTGAAACAGATTGTGATCTATTGAGCGCTAGCAGCTAGCATGGGCATTATCATTGCGGTGGCGTTGCAGGCTGAGGCTCTGTCTCTGGTTATTAATGCTGTGTCTGCGATCAGTGTGTCCTCCATTGCTCTTGTTTCCTGTGTCTGAATAATAAAAGAGCTAATGTCTCTGTGTTCCATAGAGCGTATTAACTTTCCTAAGCCAGACACACACCCACGCACACACACCACGACTCCATGGTTGTCGGAGAGGAACACACAACTTTGACACAAGTTGCATTAGGCCTCTGAAAGAATAGGAGCTGAGCCGTGAGCTTTTTAATTATATAAAATGACTCCTGAAGCTGCACTCTGCAGGACTAAATGCCATATCTCCATTAGTGGGCGAAAAGACACATTTGCTTTAACAGAGAAGCATTTTCAACTAACAACTCATTAGACCAGTCATCTTCGGGTTCTTGGGCAGAGCTGTAATTTAGTGTGTGTGTGTGTGTGTGGGGGATTTAGTTATCCACTCATCTGGTCTGTAATGTTGCGTGACTGACGGTGTCGCAGCAGCCCAGTGTTGCTGTGGAAGAGGACGAGTGCCTCCGTCTCTCCTCACAGGGAAGCGGATCCATCACCCCCCTCCTGCCCTGTAGGGGCTCTGGGCAGACCTGTGTCCCCCTGGAATGCTGCCCTGTAGGGGCTCTGGGCAGACCTGTGTCCCCCTGGAATGCTGCCCTGTAGGGGATCTGGGCAGGCGTGTGTCCCCCTGGAATGCTGCCCTGTAGGGGATCTGGGCAGACCTGTGTCCCCCTGGAATGCTGCCCTGTAGGGGATCTGGGCAGACCTGTGTCCCCCTGGAATGCTGCCCTGTAGGGGATCTGGGCAGACCTGTGTCCCCCTGGAATGCTGCCCTGTAGGGGCTCTGGGCAGGCGTGTCCCCCCCTGGAATGGCATTATTTACATTTAGTCATTTAGCAGACGCTCTTATCCAGAGCGACTTACAGTAAGTACAGGGACATTCCCCCCGAGGCAAGTAGGGTGAAGTGCCTTGACCAAGGACACAATGTCATTTTGCAAGGCCCCACACTCACTGATCCAGCTCTGGGTGAAGGACTGTGGCTAGCTTACACACGCAAGGCAGGTTTGGCTCGGAGACGCGAGCTCTGAGACCCACCGTTGTGGGCCGTGGAATGAGGAGTGATTTAATACGTGTCGAGTGACAAATGCTCTGTCACTCAGTCTTTTTGATAAATGTTTTTAGCGGATTGGGGACACAAACTCACAAGTGGCCTCGTAGGATGTGGCACTGTGGGATCCTATTTCTTGATCAAAGCTTCTGGAACAAAATGTAAACAAACCGAATATGTGCGAGAATCTATAATTTTGTTGTGCGACCGTTTACGTAGACAAAAGGATAGATTGGACCTGACGTTGTTATTGAATATCACACATGCCTTATCGGTCACATCTGTTGCTATCATCCATTCACGTCCGTTGATATTGTTTAGCATTGTTCCACTGGACACCCGGCTATCCTGCCTAATCATCAAAGCTGGAACGCGTAGCTTCAGAAAGCGATTTTGTTCAGCGTGGTCTCTCTACCAACCAGACGGATCTTCTCCGAGCTTCGGGCGGTCGTGCAGCAGTCGCCACGGTACCCATGTGGGAACCTGGTCTGTCAACCTGAGCTTTTGGGCAGAGAAGTCAGCCCCACAATGGAGAACAGTGAAGCAGACCTCTGGCTGTGGAAATCCCCATTTGTTCCAGAGTATTTAACTCTCAGCGCCTCGCCTCATCCCACACAGAGCGGGGCAGAGCGGGGCAGAGCGGCACGCTGAAGGGGCCTTTGCTCGGCTCACGCGGGGGAGCGCTCGTTCCCGAGTAATGAAATCCCTCAGTGTGAAGCTTCAGACTAATTCCATCTCGTCATTTGAACTTTGTTAATCTGAGAGGGGTGGGGGGGGGGGGGGGGGGTGGTAAGTGAAGCTGCTAGTCAGTGTGCTACGGAGTCAGATGGCTGAGCGGTTGAGGAGTCGGGCTATTAATCAGAAGGTTGTTGGTTCGATTCCCGGCCGTGCCAGATGACGTTGTGTCCTTCGGCAAGGCACTTCACCCTACTTGCCTCAGGGAGAATGTCCCTGTACTTACTGTTAGTCGCTCTGGATAAGAGCGTCTGCTAAATGACAATGTCTAAATATTTTGATGTGGGATTCTGGACCCCCCTGTCTGTCAAACCCTCAGCCTCTCCCTTCCCTGTTCTGGTGGGTGGGTGTGTGTGTCGGTCGGTGTGTGTGCGTGTGTCGGTGTTGGAGAGTGTGGGGGAGACTGCCAGAGCTGTGTCACCTCTCCCCTGCCTCCTTGTCCCTGGTCTAGTGGGAACACTTACCATCTCTTTCAAGGGCAGCCATGTGAAAGTGTGTGTGTGTGTGTGAGAGATCACCCACACGGCTGAAAGTCTAGAGAGAGAGATATGTGTTGACATCTTCATCAGTGCCGGCTGCTTGTGTTGCAGTGGGACATATCTGTCCTTAGAGAGAAGGGCACCTCAGGCACTGCCCTCCTCACTGGTCATTTAGAGGGCAGTCTGCTGGGATCGAGGAGTTAAAGCTGTGTGTGCCTTTCCCCTCGTCCTTCGCTTTGTGGGGCTGTCGTCTCTAAGCTACAATGTATTTTGAGTGTTATTGCGGTAAGCTACCCAGCTCTCTCCCAGTGGGGTGTGGGCCTTGTACAGTACCGAATGCCCCCTTGCTGCTTGTTCAGAGCAAGTCATAATGCTGCCAAAGGCCTCCCGTCCCTGCTAACTCTTACCTCCCGGCCCTGCTAACTCTTACCTCCCGGCCCTGCTAACTCTTACCTCCCGGCCCTGCTAACTCTTACCTCCCGGCCCTGCTCTCTCTGCCAGGGACTTGGTTGCTTTTGCCAGCATTATGCTGTTAGTCAGCACAGTCATCAAGGTCCACCTCAATCTCATCCTCCATCTCTGTCTGCCTCTATCTCTCTCTATCTCGCTTGCCTGCTCTCTCTTTCTCTCTCTTTCTCTCTCTTTCTCTCTCTTTCTCTCTCTTTCTCTCTCTTTCTCTCCTCTCTGACATCACACATCCTTTTTTTTTGTAAGATATGCATCAGTAGTTACCCATAAAGACCCACGTTATGCGAGGCAATTTAATTCAGGCCACCCTCTGTGTGTGTGTCTGTGTGTGTCTGTGTGTGTATCTGGACCCTCTGTGTGTGTGTCTGTGTGTGTCTGTGTGTGTATCTGGACCCTCTGTCTGTGTGTGTATCTGGACCCTCTGTGTGTGTGTGTCTGTGTGTGTATCTGGACAGCGAGAACAGTGACTGATCTTACTCATTTCCAGGCACAAGGATGGGATCATTTATTGATCTGGACATTTCATTAAGTGTCAGCGCGTGGTGACACGTGAGGTGACAAACTGCCATCCCCCTTTCATCACCCTGATGCACCCCGAGGCCTGCCTGATGTGACTAGACCCTCCCTCCCTCCCTCCGCCTCTCTTCTCTCACTCTATTCTGTACTCCTCCTCTCTCGTCTCCAGTTTAGCTTTCCCGCTTCTGCTCTTTCGTCACACAAGGATCTTTTCTTTTAGACCTTTTCCTAGTGGTTTTCATTCTTGTCATTTTGACTAAAAAGACATTGAAATCAGGTCACGGCTCAAAAATCCAATTTGTAAGTAGTTGGAATAGTTTTCATTCAAGCAATTCATTTGAATGTCTCCTAAACTTCAGCTGAAGTTGAGATGTTACCTTGAGTTCTCAACTTTGACGCTGCGCACACAGTTCTCTCTGCTCCGTCTATTATGTGTTTTATGTTGAGGAGAAGTTTGTCTCCTTCAAATGTCACAGACCTTGCAGTACTCCATATGTATAAGTTGGTTTCTAACAAACCTCTTTTTCATTCAAGCTTAGCAGAGCACAACCGACGGGCGAGTTTTAAAGATGTCAGTCCCGACCTTTGCCCCCTGCTTTGAGTCATCGAGGACAGCAGGTCACTGAGGATCAATACTTCATTAATGTTACAAGATTGAGGCAGCTCCACTAGTCGATTCCTTTGTCTGAAACATGCTGGTAATAAAAGCAGAAGGTCACAGAATCCTGTTTGTTGTGAAGGTGTGTGTGTCTGTCTGTCTGTCTGTGTTTGATAGACTGTCACACACAGACGGAAACATCCCCCCCGTCAGTTTGTCAATAGCGTAGGTAAGAGAGAGGCTTCGTAGAAGGCCTGCACGTTGGTCCACGCTCGCGTCGGAGGGAAAGTGCGATTAGCACGTTTCGAATCAGGGTGTGTTCTATTTGTGGCAGGCTGGGACTCCCTGCTGTGTGTCAGGTGAGTAACTAGAGGTGAGACGTTCGCAGGTGTGACCTACATTTGGAAAGAAAGGCACTATACTGTGACAGCCTCCTGGTTTCCCAAGACTTCCTTTCATATGAGTCCGTGTGGGGTTGAGGCCACACACACACACACACACACCTCCTTCCGGCTCCAAATCTTTAATATTATTCCCAGCGTGGACCCACAACGGCTGTTGCCCAAAGTCGTGCACGCTTCTTAGCACAACCACAAAATGGTATTAAGGAAAGGCAACACTACTGCAGGGGAAGACGGCAGCTCTTAGCTACACACACACACACACACACACATGCGCACACACACACAACAGGAGCTGGTAATAGGTTAGTTAGCGATGGGGGGTCTGTTTGGTGTGCAGGGCATTGGAGGAGCCAGTGGCAGGTTTCTGGAGCCAGGATGAAGTGAGTTTACACAGCATCCACTGTCATTTGTGGTAACATCCAGTTAGTTTCTGCTGTGTATATGGACGTTGGGGGTTTAGATTTTGTTTGCTAAACTAGACAAGGTGGTTGCCGACAGATAGGAGAGCAGGGTGCAATGAGGTGATGAGCTTTTAGATAAACACTCCTGGCTCTCTCTCTCTGTGTGTGTGCAATCCCATTACTAAGTATCGAAATACACCCTTATGACTCTTATACGATTCTATTTAGATATAGCGTTTTTATATGGCTCTATTTTCTGGTCATTGTAATAAAGGGAATATGTGCACCATTAACCTCCCTTGTAAAGTAGAGGTCATGAAATTCAGCCAACCTCCCTCCAGTGGCATTCAAGTGTGTCAGAGCAGGTGGGAGGAGAGGAGTGGCCCAGTGATAAAGTAATAGGTGAATCGACTAATAGATAAAGTTTACCGTCCTTGCGGGAACCCCTTTGTGTCTGAGTTACAGGGATGGGTGCGGAGCCCAGAGTTGGTCTAGTCGCAGTGTGTGACCAGGTTTAGCTCATCCAGACGTCATCGTGGCGTTGATTGGCCCAGGGCTTTTGGGACCCCACTGACAATTGCTTACAGTACAAGTGTTGCTTAGTTGATTTATTTATGGAACCTTTAGAAATATCACAGTTTGGAGACTATTTGCCTGTGGCCATTTGATTTGTGTGTGTGTCTCAGGGAGAGGAGGAGTGTGCGTGTGCGACAGGGTCTGTCTGAGAGGATGGGGGGCTGGGGGTGGAAGGGGGGCTGGCGGTGGGAGGGGCTGGCGGTGGGAGGGGGGGGCTGGGGGTTGGAGGGGGGGCTGGCGGTGGAAGGGGGGGGGGGGGGCTGGCAGTGGGAGGGGGGGCTGGCGGTGGAAGGGGGGGGGGGGGCTGGAGGGGGGGGGGGGGGCTCTAAACATGTCTGCCGCCGCATGAATCATGCATGCGTTTGTGCTTTTAATTATTACAAAGTGCTGTGCTATTCCAAGCAGAGGAGTCCCTCCCTCCCTCTCTGTGTGTGTGTGTGTGGGGGGGGGGGGGGGGCTAGATGGCCATGCTCCAACAGTTTCCATGCATTATTTAAGAAGCTGAAGATGACGACTCATTTGCTGCCTCTCTGTCTCACCTTCCCCTCCCTCCGGGCTTCATACCCACGGCTGACCCTGCCACGTCTTCCCTTCTCACACGCTGTGTGTGTGTGAGAGTGTGTGTGTGAGAGTGTGTGTGTGGTCCCATCAATATTGATGTTACTAAGTAAAAAAAAAAGAAGAAAAAAAAGGATCACTCACCAGGAAACGGTCATTTCTCAAACATCTGAATCGTGGGTTCTCCTTAGCTGCTTGACACAATGAAATCAAAACAAGTTTGCAGTGGATAGGAGATAAAAAGGATAGGAGATAAAAAGGTTACCTCTACTGGAAAAACCAAGCCGAGTTATGACTAATAACTGTGTTCGGAATTGTGGCATTTAGGAATTACATTTACATTCTGAAGGGCATGAAAAAGCTGTAGGTCTTAAACAGAGAAGATGACTGGCCCAAGGCTGCTTTTTCTCTGGTGTTTCTTCAGGATCTGCAGGCCTGGATGAGGGGCTTATGCTGACTGCATAGGTCACAGACGTGTGTTATTGTGCAACTGTCTCAAGTCTCAACATGTACACAAGCAAACCGCTCAGAGTAATAGTGTTGAATTCGGCTTCATTTTCTATTGGAACCAAAGCATGCTTTCACATGGATAGCTTTCACTCTAGCTCCGAAGAATACGTCTGGATGTGAAGTGGGTTTTTTTTAATCAATTGCAAGAATAGAAAGCTATGTGCATGCTCACGTCTTTACAATTTTACTGTACACACACGCTCGCTTCACAGGTTGAATGACCGCTTTCAGAGAATCTAAGATGGCTCTGAACTCTTCGACCCAGCTCCCTTTTCCCCTCCTCACCCTATCTGTCCCTTTCTTCCCCTCCTCCCCCTATCTGTCCCTTTCCTCCCCTCCTCACCCTATCTGTCCCTTTCCTCCCCTCCTCCCCCTATCTGTCCCTTTCTTCCCCTCCTCCCCCTATCTGTCCCTTTCCTCCCCTCCTCCCCCTATCTGTCCCTTTCCTCCCCTCCTCCCCCTATCTGTCTCTCTACACCTCCCCCTCTGTTTCCCGTCTCCGGTCCCCCAAATTCCAGCACAGGGAGTGTGTCACGCTCCAGTCAGGCATAAACGAGAAAGCAACTCTTTTTATTTCTTTATTTCCCTCCCCCCGGCTGCAGCCCTGTCCTCTGGGGTGGTCAGCAGGGGTGTAACAACCCGGCACACGGCCCGCCTCAAACTCATCATCCTGCCAGCGGCCGCCCGCCCTCGCGTGGCAACGGACGCCACCGCGGCGTCGCGGTCGCCATGGGCACGAGTCTCTGGTCGCTGTGGCGCGCCCTGGCACAGACACTTCTCTCCTCCCCAGTGTCATCCCAGGACACCTTTGCGCGTAGTGTTGATGTGAAACCCAGAGCCTTTGTTATCTGGTGCAGCTCTGTCTTGGGGAAGATAAGTGGTGGTAGTCTTAGTGAGGCCCCCTGCGCTGAGGGGATGAAAGAGGCCCAGCCCTCCGTGTCCTGAGGAGGGCTTTCAGAGCTGCTACATCTCCAGGTCTCCAGCCGGACACTCCTCCTCTCTCTCCATCTCTCTCCTCGCTCTCGTCTCTCGTCTCTCGCTCTCGTTCTCATCTCTCGCTCTCTCCTCTCGCTCTCTCCCTCTCTCTCGCTCTCTCCCTCTCCTCTCTCTCTGTCCCTCTCTCTCTCTCCCTCTCTCTCCTCCCTCTCTGTCCCTCTCTCCCTCTCTCTCCCTCTCTCTCTCTCGTCCCTCTCTCTCTCTCCCTCTCTCTCTCTCTCTCTCCCTCTCTGTCTCTCTCTCTCTCCCTCTCGCTGCCCTCTCGCTCTTCGCTCTCTCCCTCTCTTCTCACTCCTCTCTCCTCTCTCTCTCCCTCTCTGTCTCCCTCTCTCTCTCCCTCTCTCTCTCCTCTCTCCTCTCTCTCTCCTCTCTCTCTCCCTTTCTCGCTCCCTCTCTCTCCCTCTCCCCGTCTCTCACCCTCTCCCTGTCTCTCTCTCCTTCTGGGAGATGACTCATCAGGTCAGCTGCTCATTCCAAATGCCCAAAAATACGGATACAATTCTTCCTTGAGAGTTACTGAAACAAAACTCTCTGTAAAGCTCTCTCTTGGAAGTCGCTTTGGATAAAAGCGACTGCTAAAATGTTAAAACATTTTCTGCCTTTAAGCTCAACTCTAGCAACGTTATGCTTTTGACTGGTAATGTTGGCTGAGTTAACTTTTGAAGGATAGCATTTTTTTAAATAATGTATTCAGCTGATTTCAACTTTCAGAAACGGTTTCTTTTGAGTGTGCGTGCTTGCGTGTGTTCAGTTGGAGACGCTGGCCCTAGAGTTGTTTGGCAGCGACGGGAGAAGATGAGGAGGAACTAAATGATGTCTGTTTTACAATGAGGGAGTCAGGTGGCTGAGCGGTTAGGGAGTCGGACTCGTAATCTGAAGGTTACCGGTTCGATTCCTGGCTGTGCAAAATTACATTGTGTCCTTGGGCAAGGCACTTCACCCTACTTGCCTCGGGGGGGGGGAATATCCCTGTACTTACTGTAAGTCGCTCTGGATAAGAGCATCTGCTAAATGACTAAATGACTAAATGTAAATGTACAATGCTGCCTGTTTAGTTACCAAGGCAGATGCCTAGGAATTTCAAAACCCAAACTCAGTCAATTCACAGGTCAGGTACTACAGATGTTGTGCCCTCTGTAGACCTGTTGTGTCTAATGAGGCCCTCGGAGAGTTTGGCACCTCAGACAGCTCAGAGCCAGTGGATTTTTTTATTTGTAGTGGCCTGCTGCCTTTCCAGCCAATCATGTTCCAGCCAATCGCCTTCGTTGATGCGAGGCTTTCGTCATTGGCTCTATTTGTGAAACCACTGTCCATCAAACTCCAGCTGTAGGAAAGTGTGGCTCATATTTGTTTTGTTATTTATTATGTTACCTATTGCAGCTCAAACTGGATGAAGTAGTTTGTGTGTACAGCCTCCGGCCATGTGCAGCGTATGTGAGTCCTTCGTTAGGCTTGTCTTGTCAGATTTTTTGGAACAATCAGATCCGATTAGTTGTAACGCATGTTTACTTTCTGACTCCATCCATAAAAAATTCAGAACCCCCTAACCTGGGACTTCATTAAAGCAACAACTGACTTCTTTCATTCTTTGTTTTAGTTATTCATATACTTTTAACAATGCCAGCACTATTGATTTGCAGTCTGAATCAGGGCTTAAGAATGTACTGTCCCTGTTATATTATTCGACCAACTGGTGGTTTAAAACGGCTCGGGCAATGTGGACTGCAGAAAGGAGTCTACATTCTCACGGTTGAACACGCACACGCACACGCGTGCTTTGTGGTGTTGGTGGCAGTAATTGCGTACCGTCAGCCGGTCATGAGGGTGAGAGCAGTCCTTGGCGCGATGTATTGTGACAGTCAGCCTGCCCTCTTATCAGGGTCAGTGAAGAGAAGCACAGCCCACACACACACACACCACACACACACACACACACACACACCCACACACACACAAAGCCTCTACACAGCCCTTAAGAAAAGAGAGATCAGTCACATACACTTTTTTTTATCATGTAAAAGAAATAGCTCTCACTGAATGTTTCTTGATTTTCTGGTAAAAATGTCATACTTGGAATGAAATAGACAAAACCCCTTTCACACTTGCAATCTGTCAGCATTGTTACCAGTCAAACCCTATAGTTAAGTAAACGGGGTGGAAAATATTGCGAAAGCAATGTAATTTCTACTAAAAAGAACTTGACAGAACATACGGCTTCGTCATGAAGTGGTGGTAATGATTCATCCTTCGTCGTCTGTTTCTGAATGATGGATTTAGTTGGCTTGCTATTTCACATTTGTTGCATCAGATGTTTGCTTGGATTACTGACCATTCTGCTACCTCCGCGTACGGTTGCAAACGGCTCTTTTTAACCCACCGCTCCTCCTCTCCCTTCCTCTCTCAGCCCCTCTGAAGCAAGCATGCTGGACCTCCTCATCCACAACACAAAGATGAGAATTAGATTTTTTTTCCCACATTGATCTCACCCATGTTGTGATATCTCTCTGGGTTAGCTGGTTCAGTAGCTGGAGTGGATTGGGATAAATCTAAAGACGGCTTTTATAGTACTGAGACACAAAGCCCTGCAATCCTTTCTAGGTATACGATAGATAATGTGATGGGGCTTTAATCATTTCCACCCATGAGGTCTGGGGTGGCGTAAGGTATCGATTCTGCATAAGGGCCCTCGGCTGTGCAGTTAGATCACTCTAGTGGACCTTGACGCTTCTTTAATGACGCTGAGGTTGGAGTCTTGCGTCTAATGAGTCCAATGGCTCATCTCTGGGACAGACGGGTTGTGTTTAGGCTGTCAAAAACACACATTACTACATATACACAATACTACTACACAAAATCACATACTCACCCACTACCACAATGCTACACGCTACACACACACACACACACACACACCTGAGTATACACACTCAATCCCATCCTCCTGGCTTGGACAACCCCCTGTGTGCGGTCTGGAGAGGGAGTGCGTGGAATCAGCCCTGTCCAAGTTTCACTACGTCAAGCTCTCCCGCCCGCTCTCCGTGACACTTTTACTGCACTTTCTCAGACGGCAGTCTTGGCTTTCTGTCGCTCCCTTCCTCTCCCCCTCTCACCATCTGGTGTCAGCCATGTCCGTGCAGCACTTGGCTTGCACCTCAGTGTCGACAGCCTCTTTCTCCCTCTCTCTGCGTCTCTCTCTCTCCATCTCTCTCCGTCTCTCTCTCTCCATCTCTCTCTCTCTCTCTCCGTCTCTCTCTCTCTCCGTCTCTCTCTCTCCATCTCTCTCTCTCTATCTCTCTCTCCGTCTCTCTCCATCTCTCTCTCCATCTCCCCCTCTCTGCGTCTCACTCTCCCTTCTCTCTCTCTCTCTCTCTCTCATCTCTCTCTCTCTCCGTCTCTCACCATCTCCCCCTCTCTCCCTCTCTCTCTCGGCCTGTGCTCTCTGATTATGGCCAAAGGGCCACAGAGTGCGATGCAATCAGCATCTCCCACTCTCAAAACAATTTCAAGCTAGACTCCAGTGCTGTAGTGGCAGAAGGGTGGCCAGTCCATTACTGGAAACCTTTTGACTGGAGCATGATGAGAAACCCCCCTCGCCCCCCGTGAGAACAGGACCGGTGAGCAGATCCAGTTTGGCTCTGATTTATGGTGCACATCTGGGGCTGTTTTCAATTGTTTCCAATTAGACGTTTGAGCTCTCTCAAACACACTCACACACACTCTCTATTCCCTTCTATCCATCTCTGCCATATCCAGCATCTCTCCACCTAGCAATTAAGCCTTGACAGGCTCCCTCTGTGTGGCTCTCCTTCTCCTCCTCCTTCTGATGAAAATGTGGACCCACTGCACTGACACACACTCACACACACCACATACACACTCACACGCACCACATACACACTCACACGCACCACATACACACAAAATAGAAAATGGACCACCTCATTGAAGTGGACATTTGATGTCACCCTGGCATTTGGGTAGAACAGCATTAGGCAAGTAAATTGCTAGGTGTTAGATGTCTGTTGTCAATTCAGTTCAGCAGACTTGATGCTAATGACTCCTTGCCCTGCATTGCCCTGAATGGTCAAAGCACAGATCTTTGTCCTCTGGCTGTCTGGTAGAGTTGAATCATGATGTATACATGGTGTAGACATGGTGTAGACAGGGTGTATACATGGTGTAGACATGGTGTATACATGGTGTAGACAGGGTGTAGACATGGTGTATACATGGTGTAGACAGGGTGTATACATGGTGTAGACGGGGTGTAGACATGATGTAGACAGGGTGTAGACATGGTGTAGACAGGGTGTAGACATGATGTAGACATGGTGTAGACGGGGTGTAGACATGATGTATACAGGGTGTATACATGGTGTAGACATGGTGTTATGTCCTAGTATCGTTAGATCTGAGTGTAGATAGGGACTTCAATAAGTAATGATAGCGTGCATTTATTTATTTATTTTCCATGTTAAACAGTAAAGAAAAATTGTTAATACATTTATGGCGGTCAATTTTTAATTGTGATGGTCCCCACAAATAAATCAATGTATGGGAAACATTATATGACACATAATATCACCCATTCTGTATATTGTATTTCACCATACCGTGCTATTCATGTTTTGTTTTTTTTACTATTTGTTTTATTTTCTGCTTTAATATTTGATTGAAAAATACTAAATCCCGTCTTCACGTTCCAGATCACTTCAAGCGCAAAGCTCGCCGGCGTCCATCTTGGGGGCGGGGCATCATCCGCAAGAAGAAGAGCTACAAAAAGGGAATGGATGAAGAGGAGGAGGAGGAAGGAGGCGAGCCCGAGACGGCCGGGCCCAGCGACTACTGCCTGACCCAGGACGAAGACTCCTGTGACACCACAGGGCCACAGGCCAACGGCCACCACGACCCCTCGCACCCCCTGGGCCCCTCCACGGAGGAGGAGAGCTCCAGCGAGCTGCCTGTGGCCTCCCCTGCCTCCGCCCACGGCCCGAAACCCCCCGCAGCCCCCCAGCCCAAGGAGGAGGAGGCCCAGTCCAAGGACGGAGACCACCAGCCAGACTCCAGAGGAGACAGTCACCCCATGGACGAGGGCAGCACCAGAGTAACGCCCAACAGCCTCCGGCTGAAGACAGACTCCAGTCAGCCCCTGGTCGTGGAGGCCCAGCCCAAGGCGGAGCCGTCTCCAGCCCCTCAGCTGGAATGCGTCAACGGGGACGAGTCTATGGACAGCCTGGACTCCCAGGGCAGGGGGGCGGGGCCAGACAGGGCTCAGGAGGCGGAGCTTGGAGAGGCAGCAGCTGAGAGCGGAGCGGCAGAGAGCGCCCCCCTTCAGATGGGAGGACTGGAGCAGAACTGCAGGAGGAGGATCACACCAGAGAAGGTACCAGACCCCCACACCTCCAACCAGCTCAGACCCCCACACCTCCAACCAGCTCAGACCCCCACACCTCCAACCAGCTCAGACCCCCACACCTCCAACCAGCTCAGACCCCCACACCTCCAACCAGCTCAGACCCCCACACCTCCAACCAGCTCAGACCCCCACACCTCCAACCAGCTCAGACCCCCACACCTCCAACCAGCTCAGACCCCCACACCTCCAACCAGCTCAGACCCCCACACCTCCAACCAGCTCAGACCCCCACACCTCCAACCAGCTCAGACCCCCACACCTCCAACCAGCTCAGACCCCCACACCTCCAACCAGCTCAGACCCCCACACCTCCAACCAGCTCAGACCCCCACACCTCCAACCAGCTCAGACCCCCACACCTCCAACCAACTCAGACCCCCACACCTCCAACCAACTCAGACCCCCACACCTCCAACCAACTCAGACCCCCACACCTCCAACCAGCTCAGACCCCCACACCTCCAACCAGCTCAGACCCCCACACCTCCAACCAACTCAGACCCCCACACCTCCAACCAACTCAGACACACTCACCCATCAGCTGTGTAATGCATAGATACGGGCCATAAACCAATGTCAGAGAGTCTAAAATAAATATGAAGTCAGACGTTATACTTAATGTGTGAAAAAGAACTTGGTATGGGAAAATGATGCCACCACCAGTGTGCACTAGTCACGATATCCAGTCTGCTGTTCCTGTTTGGTTTCAAAGCCAGGAAGACAGTCTGCCTCCTAGCCCTCTCACATGCCAGGGTTTTATGTGGTAATCATAAAGTATTATTCTGGGATCCAAGACCAGGATGATTTACACTGCCTGTGGCTTGTAAAATAAGACCTGGTTAAACAAGAGCCACTATCCACACACACACACACACACACACACACACACACACAAACCCTCTAGTCTTAGAGGTTGTTGTCACTGCACTGAACACTGCATGTTCGTAAGTAATCCAGCTTTGTCATAACACCAATATTTTACTCAGAACATCATCTTGGTACGGTAAATCCATACCCACGCTGATTGTCGTGTATTGACTAATGGAATAGCGTTGAAATTCACAATTAGTCTCTAATTGGCTCCCCTCATCTTTAGTTACTTCTCTGATATGCCAGCACAGGTGCAGTGTGACAACAATATTAGTTTCAATTAACCTGGAAGAATGATGAGGCTTCCGTGAGTGTCTCTTCTCCTGTTGTCCCAAGCACCATGTGTGGCCCACACCTGCTCTCTCTTCCTCTTCCAGGCGGGGACAAGAGCAGGAAGTTGAGAAAGAGCCAATCAGAGCAGAGCAAGGGCTTGACTGACGGGACAGAGGAGGTGGCCCCTCCCCCTCCTCCCTTAGTGGTCGACCACCAGCGATTAGAGGTAAGGCCTGAAGCGTGAGTGTGTGAGTGAGTGTGTGAGTGAGTGTGTGAGTGAGTGTGTGAGGGAGTGTGTGAGCGAGTGTGCGAGCGAGTGTGCGAGCGTGTTTGATGCAGAGTTTTGCACATGGTATGTTTGTGTCTTGTTTTTATTTCAGTAATTTCCAAACAGAGTTGTAATCTGAGAGAAACAGAGTGGCAGTATGGGGGATAGCAGTAAAAGATGTTGTGTAGCTCCAGCACAATGCTCCTCTACTACTGCCTAGGACCCGCTCTCTTTGAGAAGCAGCCGTTCATGTTATCTACAATGAGCCAGTTTAGGTAGTGCCCCGTCTTGTCACTTCCTGCAGGCATTAGAACTGGCAATGTCCCCTCCCTAATCCCAGTCACACACGACGCACTCATCCTGCTGTACAGGCTTGCCTGCTCTATGCTTTAATCCATCCTTTTCTCCTCAAGCCCGCAGCTCTCTGGGCCTGGAGCAGCACTGACGGAATTAACCCATTCTGGGTCTCGGGTGAGGGGGAAACCGACCACCATTTCAATGGGCCCTAGTCAGTGCTGTGAGCCATCTGATGATGGAGGGGGGGGGGGGGGGGGGGAGGTGAGGAGGGGAGGGGGAACTGCCCTGAGGCTCCCCCAGCGCTGTTGCCTTTTCCTAGAAGCACTTGTCATTTTACCCTTCTCAGACGGATACTTCTGATTCTCCAGACTGACATCTCCCCCCAGCCTCCAACCCCCCCCCCTTCCTTGCATCTCTGCGATCTGGCTTCTATATCTGAGGGCCAATTTAACCGTCGGCGTGCTAGCATCTCCCAGTCAACAGGTGTTGTTCTGTCGGCCTCTTAAAGGATGCAGGTCCATGACTCAAACATGAGCCTCTCTCCTCGCTCTCTGCTCCGGCAGACTTCTCTCCAGCTGAGTGACAGGTTTGGTAAAAAGGAATATCCGAGGCACTTTGCACGGTCACACTGGGGGGTCCACCTAAAACCCCGGCTGTAAATTGGTACCTTGGCCGGGCGGAGCTCTCTTCGCTCCTCCGCCCACGGCTCACCCGCGACGGCGCCGCTCGGTTGGAGGCGACGCCACGGCGCCGTCGTCTAATTGGTGTAAAAGATACGCTTCTTCTGACGCTGTCTCCGTCCCATGACGCCCATCAGTCCATTATCTCCTCTCCGTTGTCCCTGCCTCGGGGGGGCGGGGGGGGGCAGGGGGGGAGGTGGCAGTGGGGAGGCGTGTCTAGTCTGACTGACAGGCCTGGTCTCCTGCTCGCGCCTCCACGACTCTCTTCTGATCTGACCCTCCTCAGAGCCTCCGCTCGGCTGGCCGCTCCTGTGAAGCGGCGCACGCGGCGCTAATCTGAAGGCTTATTTGTTAGCAGGGGGAAAAGAGGGAGATATCTTTAAAAAACAGATTGTGAAAAGAGAGGACTGTGAATAATTGCTTTTTCATCCCTGGCTTACGGAACAAATTGAATTTCCGGTGAGCGGGGTGAGTCGCTGTTTAGGCAGATATCAGCTGGCTAGTTTGGGGCTGGCTCTCTGCCTCATGCACATTAGGGGAGCAGTGAGTGCTCTGTCTGTCTCCCCGTCTGGTTTCATTCATATTCATTGATTGTAGAAGTCTCATTACTTCTGACATTTAACTCAATGGCAAGGCTCAGGAATCCTTTTGGAATTAAATATTGTTAGAGTAAAGGCAGTTATTTTCCAGACCTCACACTGAGGTCATGGGCCTGGGATTCCAAACACAAGCCTTTTCCCCCCACTTCCTGTCTGAAGAAACCACTCGACAGGTGCCAAGACTCTCACCTCCTGCAGGTGAGAGTGAGTGGGAACTGGGATTGTGTAGATGCGGACTGGATGCTGTGTAAATGCCGGTGAACAGAGGGGGACACAAGCAGCTGTGTGCTCCTCCTAATGTTCTGTTTTGCTCGTACGTTGTCTACTAACAATATGCCTCATCACGTGTATCACTCAAGGAACCAAATCTAGTCCCATTATTTCCATCCACCTCACCAGAACACGCATGTTGCCAGCTGGTCTGCAATTTTCTCTAGATTTGTTTTACGTATCTGCAAATGCCAAGTGTGTTTCCGGGCCCTGTCACAGTGAAGAGTGCTTCTCTTGATGCTGGCTATTACAGCATGTCAAGTTTTCCCATCTACAAGCCACCCGTCCACAGAAATAGCCCTATTTTCAGTTATTCACCCCCCCTCCTCCCCCCCCTCCTCCCCACCCCCTCCTCCACCATCTCTCCTCCCCTTGCACTAATGACAGCAGTCCCTTCCTGCAAGGTGGCCATTCCACATGTCTGCTGGGGGCACAGAACTGCTTAATGGCTGGGCTGGGGCCAACGTTTGATTGTCAATAAAAAGAAATAACTTTTGGAGTGCTCCTTTCATTTTTATTCATTCCCGCTGATGCCCTTGACAGTGCGTCCATTTGCATGTGATTACAGCCCGGGCTTTGCTTTCTTCCGTCTGAAAGACCTCCATCCACATTCTCAACAGCACTGTCAGCACATATCAGACACACACACACACACACACTCATTCACTCACTCACACATGCCCGAGCAAGCAGTCGCTCCTCATTTCCACATCCACTCTGCTTCTTGAGTGACTTGCACACACCCTCACAAGTTCCCCCAACCCTCCTTTCACTTCATCAAAAACACTTCTGTCTGAAAACTGTTTTTTGAGTGGCATAATGTGTTAATTTGTGTCTCCTCTTGTCAGTTTAGCACCACGTCCCATCGCTCTGCCTTTGGTAGAAAGAGCTGTTGCATTTACCTTTTGACAAAAGAGAGGAGATGACAGTGAAAAGGAGTTGAATAGATTGGAGTCTGATGTGTCCCCAGCTAACAGACATCAGAGGTGCTTAACCGTCGGACTACAAAGAGGCTAATTGCTGACCTCAGCCACTCTGAAGCCTCTCTTCCAGTGTCATAGGAGAAGTGAGGTCCAGACCTTTGTGATCTGGCTCCCTCTTCACTGGCAGCACGCACGGCAGCGTTGCACTTCACTGCTGAGGACTCAACTGGAGTGAACTGGAGTCAAACGGTAGATCTGACCCAGACCAGAGAGAGCGAGGTGTTCCTTCTCAGGGGGTTAAACGGTCTGGTATCTACCTCCATATTTCCTCGGGAACCAGCTTTGCTCTAAATCCCCGTGTCCCTCCCCCCTGTCACATTTTTAAACATGTGAGTGAGTGTGCCAAGTGTGCACACAGGTGTCCTACCCCCCCCCCCCTTCTCCCCCCTCCCCACCCCCTTCTCCCCCCTCCCCACCCCCTTCTCCCCCCTCCCCTCCCCCCATCACGAGGTGAGCTTCCCCTCCAGACGACTGCTACGTCTAGCATCTGTTCATCGTTTGCTAATTACCCCAGACGTCTCCCTGTCCCGTGAGCCGCGTTGATGAAGTGAGAGTTCAGCTCCATGGCATGTCTCGAGGTCGTCCATCATGACTGGCGTTGAAGGTCTCCTGGCTGGGTGTTCACTAGGAGTGGGAATCTTTTGGTACCTCACGATTCGATTCGTGAGGTCACGATTCAATGAAAAATCGATTGACAATTTTTAGATTTTTGCATTTTGTGAATCGATGTGAATCGCTAGAAGACTGAATCGCGATACGACTGAATCGATTTGTTTCCCCCATCCCCAGTGTTGACCCCGCAACGCCTTTAGTCTGCTGGGACTGCAGTTCCTTCCTAAGACGCTACATCATTTTATTCCCTGCTCAACGTTTGTCATGACAGGTCAGGGGGGGGGGGTCTTCCTCCTGATGCTTTATCTCTCAGGCGTTAACCAACCGGACGCGTCCCCTCGCTAATCTGTGTGACCTGACGCCCGCCTCATCACATCTCGCTCCGTTCCGGGATTGGAACCTGCGTTGCTGGAGTTGTAAATCACCCGCCCTCCGTGACCAACTAGCTGCATTTGTCTCCCTGCTGCAAACCCTCCCGCAAAGCACAAAGCATTTATAATTCATCCTTTTTGTAGCGCTGGCGAGAGAGATTTAAAATTAAACGAGATGGGGAAAAGGGGTTGGGATTGCTCTCTTTCAGGATGCTTCTGTGAAGAATAAGATAATAAAATAAGTGAATCCCTAGTGAAGGAGAATGTAGAACATGTTTCTGCTCAGACCTGGCTTTGGTCTCTCCCACACACAGCTACAGACCTACGTCCAAGTACATTTCAACTTCCATCCAGACTCTCGTTTCATCCCTCTCTAAATCTTTAATCACATCCGAAATTTAGACTTGGGCCAGGATTTTATTTTAATGAATTTTTGAACTAGTAATTGAAGTATTACGGCCTGGATAATGTCCTCAAGAGTTGGTCGTGCAGAAAACGCATGACAACCTTTTGAAACTGAACCTCCATAACGATGATGTTTTGGCCTCTGCTAAGCACCGTCAGCATGAGTTCATTGCTCATATAATATCAACACATGAGCCTCAACGTGTTCATCATCACACTTGGCACGGCCCCCCGGTGCTGGATGACACCATCATGCCAGTGGAGGATTTCATCGGTCAAAGCTGCTTTCCCAGTGAAGGATCGACGCTGCCATGATACAGCATCAAGTATCAACGCTAACATTTATACACTCTCCACCTCCAGCTGGACACAGCGTTTACGCTGATGTAGCCGTTAACATCATTTTAAGTCATCAGAGCTGAAGTTCAAAGGCTTTACACCAGCAGCTCGGGCTATTTCGGTCCCCCCCCCCCCCCCCCGTGATGAGCTTGTGCTGGGTGTCTGTTTCAGGCTGCCGGGGGGAACAGGGAAGGGCCAGGATTTAGACGTTGGTTGTGACTTTCAGGACTGGGTTCAGATTCTCACCATCACCGGGACGCCTGTCAAGATATCTTGTTAGCTTTCTGGCTGACGCGTGTGGAGAATGTGGCCATGTTAATGGCGCGTGTGTGTGTGTGTGTGGTTGGCACGCTACGGGAGTCATCTGCCTCAGAGGTTAGATGTCATAGCTGTGACACCTCATTCCCGTCCCAGCCTCACTCCTCCACCCGGCCCCAGCCTCGCTCCTCCACCCCGGCCCCAGCCTCGCTCCTCCACCCCGGCCCAGCCTCACTCCTCCACCCCGGCCCCAGCCTCGCTCCTCCACCCTAGCCCCAGCCTCGCTCCTCCACCCCCCAGCCTCGCTCCTCCACCCGGCCCCAGCCTCACTCCGCAGGGCAGGACGGGGATAGAGATGTGAGCCGGGACAGTGGGGGGGAGGGGAGGGGGGTAAGGGGAGGTGTTGGAGGGAGGGTGGGGGGTTAAATGGGCCGTGTCACTAGCACCCTTTAACAGGAAGGATTACGGCCCTTTTGTGTGCCATGAGCTCACTCGTTCACTCAATAGCTCCACTAACTCATTCCCGTCAGCGCACACACACACACACACACAAACACACACACACACACACACACACACTCCACTTTCCCCACTGTCCCCACTGTCACAATCACCCTGGTAGAGCACACAAAAGCAGTAGGCTATTTCACCCAGCGTGGTGCAGGGATGCAGGAGAGAGTGGAGGGAGGAGGGGAGGAGGAGCGCAGGGTGGAGGAGGTAGACGAGGAGAGGGAAACTAGGAGGAGAGGGAGGAGAAGAAAAGGAAAGGTGCTGGAGGAGCTATGATTCATCAGACTGTCACCAGTCTGTTCTAGAACATTCATCCGGAACATATTTACCTCCAGACTACCTTCCAGGAGATTTTCACTGATTCATTGTCCATGTCAAGGCCTTTTTAAAAAAATACATATTTATTTATTTATTTGACTACCACAACAACAACCTGGCAAGTGACAAAAGCCCCTCTGATGGGGACAGGGAATGGAATTGTAAAAATACAAAATAAATAACATAATGGACAGAAGAAAATAAGCACACCCATCACACAACAACAGACAAACCAGCACATTACATTTACATTTTTACATTTAGTCATTTAGCAGACGCTCTTATCCAGAGCGACTTACAGTAAGTACAGGGACATTCCCCCTGAGGCAATGTAGGGTGAAGTGCCTTGCCCAAGGACACAACGTCATTTGACACAGCCGGGAATCGAACTGGCAACCTTCCGATTACTAGCCCGACTCCCTCACCGCTCAGCCACCTGACCCCCCCACATTCCACTTGAATGGACCCTCCTACAGTTACAGCAGCACGTTGTGTTGTGTGCTGGGGCTCCAGGTGGCAGTGCCTCAACAAGTGGAAATAAGCGATACGTGTGAAAGGTTCGATTAAAAACCACCGTGTCTGACGACTGGATGGTTTAAAAGCGTCTGTCTTCCCAAAACACCTGAAAGCTGTCACATCCCTGGGAGCTGAGTGGAGGGTAGTGTGGAGGATGGATGTGTGAGCTGTGCCGAAGACCGTCAAGGGGTGCAGAGTGATTCATACCACCTGTCTGTTCCTTCAGCGGGTTACCTTCCAGTGTGGAGTGTCTGTTCAGAGCTCAGATGTCGCTGTGCAAACGCTGGCTTTTATCGTCTCATTGTTTATGGCTGGGAGACGCTTCTGTAAACATTCCTGCTCTTTAGACTGGGGGTGTCCTGACGTTCACACGGTGCCCTGCTCCACGCTCTCACCTCAGCAGCACACGCACACACACAGCACACACCACACACACACAGCACACACACAGCACACACCACACACACCGCGCACACACACAGCACACACACACACGCACACAGCACACACACACACACACACACCACACACACACACACACACAGCACTCCTCGTCACATTTCTGTTTACTCAGTGTCTAATGACTGTAACTCTACTCGTTTTGAGATTGGCATTTCAGTCTATGCATTTTGATGAGCCCTGGGATCAGACGGACACACACACACACACACGTTGTCCTTAACGTTGGTAAACTGAGAGGAGCAGGTCAATTGGAAAGGCCTTTGACTGTCCAGAACGTTTTAATTAAAGTACCAGTGAAATGTAAACTGTGCTAATTATGATTAGCCTTAATTAGCTGTCACTCTGATCGTAATTGCTTTTGAATGTAGCTGACCCCAAAGTCCTCTCTTTGCTGGTGCATTTACTGTGTCTCTATCTGTGTGAGAGAGTTATAAAAATCAGTCCAGCAACTAACGTGGGTGTGGGCGTGTGTGTGTGTGGTGGGTGTGGTGTGTGTGTGTGTGTGTGTGGTGGGTGTGGTGGGTGTGGTGTGTGGTGTGGGTGTGGTGTGTGTGTGTGTGTGGTGGGTGTGGTGTGTGGGTGTGTGTGTGTGTGTGTGTGCTCCCCTGCAGGCTCTCCTGGACGTGGCGGTCAGGAAGACTGAGGGCTACAGTGTGGATCAGCTGGAGAGGCTGTTCTCTCTGCTCAGCCAGTGTATCTACCAGCACCGCAGAGACTACGACAAGACCCGTCTACTGGAGGTAGACACACACACACACACACACAAATACACACATGAATACACACAGGCACACACTCACACAGACACACACACATAAATACACACAGGCACACACTCACACAGACACACACACACATAAATACACACAGGCGCACCCTCACACAGACACACACACATGAACACACACAGGCGCACACTCACACATGAACACACACAGGCGCACACTCACACAGACACACACACATGAACACACACAGGCGCACACTCACACAGACACACACACATGAACACACAAACCCAGACACCTGCAGACTGACCCTGGGCAGACAGACTGACCCTGGGCAGACAGACTGACCCTGGGCAGACAGACTGACCCTGGGCAGACAGGTGGGGCAGCTTGTCTGGTGTCAGGTGAGTGTTGGTGTTTTGGACCGAGTGTCTGTTTTCAGAGTTAAGTTTCTGGGCTCCACCATCCTTCTGTGGTAGACAACCAGCCTAACTTCTGTCAATCAATCAGACACTTTAGAGCAGACACGCACAGACAGTGCCAGACAAAGCTAGGTTTGCGTCACACAGGGTGTACACACACACACACACACACACGTTTATACAACAGTTAGTTTCGACTAAGATATCCACGATTTGATTGGACAAGAGCTGATATGCTGATATTTAGTCAAACAGCCCTAGGACTTTTCACTAAACATCTATCACTCCAGTTATATTAATGATCGTTATCTATCTTTTATTCGTATTAATATTGTAACAAAATGATACAAAGTAGTCGGTCTTAGGAAACATGTATAGTAGATCTACACAAACTACCTAGTCACTAGTGTGCAGGAAAACTCTTGTGTTGCTTGGCAACAGTCCAGTCCCAGTGCAGTTGTGGAAGTATTGGTGTTGGCGGAGCCAAACTAAATGATCTAACAAACACATTTTTATATTACTGTTAACTAATACATGATGCTTGCAGAAGTGTTGGATAAAAGCGATATCACACTTGCGGGCGTGTCGATATACTGTAGATCAGCTCAGCTGGGATCGTCTTCAGCACTCGGCCTCGTACTAAATCCCAGCCGTGCTGATGCTCAGGAAAACAGCACTCCTTGTAGTGTGATACATTTATTCATTTAGTGATACTGATTATATATTTAGTAATTTAGCAGACGCTCTTATCCAGAGCGACTTACAGTAAGTACAGGGACATTCCCCCCGAGGCAAGTAGGGTGAAGTGCCTTGCTCGAGGACACGTCATTTTGCACGGCCTGGAATCGAACCGGCAACCTTCAGATTACTAGCCCGATTCCCTAACCGCTCAGCCACCTGACTCCTACACTGGCTGGACAAGCCTCTCGCACCAGGTGGAGAAGAGGACAGGGCTGTGTAGCCAGCGCCGAGACCCAGTCCTGCCCTTCACAGGGTTGTATACAGTAGTGTCCTACACACAACTTTTCTCTCTCTGTTTCCATCTACACCTGCTAACAGGGGCTTGCGGCTTGCTGTCGGACCATTAGTTCATGCTCCTGTGTGTGTGTGTGTGTGTGTGTGTGTTGATCAAGCTTCAGTTCAGTTGAAGGTGGCAGCCCCTCTAGTCGAGGCTGTCCAGTTATGCCTCAGTGGAGGTCAGTGAAAAGGGTGTTAGGCCCAGAGGCTCTGGGTATCAAGGTGTTGTGTGTGTGTGTGGAGGTGTGTGTGTGTGGAGGTGTGCTGGCCCTGCGTGACAACCGGAGACAGCCGGGTGTCAAAAGCTGTGTGTGTGGAGGAGACAGGGGTGTGTGTGAGAGAGACAGGGGTGTGTGTGAGAGAGACAGGGGTGTGTGTGAGAGAGACAGGGGTGTGTGTGAGAGAGACAGGGGTGTGTGTGAGAGAGACAGGGACGGGACAGGTGTTGAGAGCGGGGATGGAGCACTAAAGGAGTCAGGTGGCTGAGCGGTGAGGGAGTCGGGCTCGTAGTCTGAAGGTTACCGGTTTGATTCCTGGCTGTGGCAAATGACGTTGTGTCCTTGGGCAAGGCACTTCACCCTACTTGCCTCAGGGGGAATGTCCCTGTACTTACTGTAAGTCGCTCTGGATAAGAGCGTCTGCTAAATGACTAAATGTAAAGTTAAGGTTTCTGGAAGGCGCTCTCAGCACTTTCCACCAGCACCTCAGATTCAGATTGTCATGGTCTTTCTACATACCCACACACACTTAGCTCACACACTCACTCACACACACACACACACACACAGAAGGTCACCCCACCACACATCTCACACAGACTCATAGAGCTTGGTATTATTGGTTTATTTCATTGATCCTTTTTGTGTTGGACAGGATATGGAGAGGAGCGTGCAGCATTTTGAAACATTCCTGTGACACGTGGCCCATCAGGTGGACCCTGGTCTGACTGACCACAGAGAGACACACACACACACACACACACACACACACACATGGAGAGAGCAAATGCAAAATCCTGGTCTTAATACCGACAGGCAGGAGAATGGACGGAGAGGTAGAGGTAGAGGAGGAGAGAGACATTCTATGGTGCTATTGTCTCAGGTACCTGGCCCAGTCTACAGAACCAAACACAGACTCCTGGAGGAGTAGGTGTTGTCGGGTCACACAAACACGCCAATGTGGCCAGGCAACCCTGGTGCTACTCGGGTGCTAACCTGGATCCCCCGGATCCTTATCCATGCTGCTCTCGGGACTCAGAAACTCAGAAACCAACCAACCAACAGATTGGGTGATGTCATATCGCAACCTGGCCTCTTTCCTACGGGGAACTGGCTGTGCACACGACCACACAAGCATGCATGCACACACAGACACACACACACACGTGCACGGAACTTGGCACATGAATCGTCACCAGCAGTAGTGCGGCGGTGTGAATGCGGCGTGCAGCTAGGAGGTGGCAGAGTCGGATGTCACTCTGAACTATGTCTGAACTACATCGGAGATCCATCTGAGCTCCATCTACCCTCCATCACTGAGCCCTCATCATGTCTCAGTCCATCGCAGGCCAGTCATCTCAAACTTTTCACAAAGGCTAATCTTTCTTATGTCCTCTTCTCCCTCACCTTCTCCCTCTCTTTCGCACTCCTGACTATTGTAACATCTGAGTGGTCTCTTTCTAAGCTACCCTGTAGCCTTCACGCCCAGAAAAAACATGATTCCCCTCTATCCTTCACGCCCAGAAAATGATTCCCCTGGATGTTTTGTGGGTGGGAAGATGCGGTCGAAGGTAAGCCTTGGAACCACTCGAATCAATCCGAGCTCCCCCTAAACCCATTAATGAAACGGCATCATTATATGTGCAGAGCCCTTGGAACCTGAGGCTTCAGCATTCAAACAAACGCAACCTTCGCTCGGCGTTCACGGGCCTGGCAGAGTGACGTGCTAGTTCTAGTGCTGCAGAGCTGCTTCTGAGTCCCAGAGCGTCGCTCTTCCTCTCCAGCTACGCCCCGCTAGATCCCCTTCTGTTTCCGTCTAGCTGGAGGGAACTGGAAGCAGTACAAGTTTTTGGGGAACGTCTGCACTGCCTAGCGTGTGCCTTACTTACGCCTCAGATCATCTCTGTTTTCTGAATGGGTTTTAGTCTTGTTATGTTTACAGTGAGTGTGCATAGAGTGCGGAGCGGTTCTGTGTCGGCTTCCTGAGGAAAAGCTGGCCCAGGCGTTGACCACACCTTTACGTTCACGGTTCTCACTGTCAGAAGAGCAGGTCTTACCTGACCATGGACTTACCTGACCATGGACTTACCTGACCATGGACTTACCTGACCATGGACTTACCTGACCATGGACTTACCTGACCATGGTCTTACCTGACCATGGTCTTACCTGACCATGGACTTACCTGACCATGGACTTACCTGACCATGGACTTACCTGACCATGGACTTACCTGACCATGGACCCGGTGCTTGTGGGACGTCACCTAGCCACCTGTGGAGAGTCCCACCCAGCGCTGGGCCCGACCTGCAGGTGATGCCAGTGTCTCGTCACACAGACAGTCTGTGTAGTTTCCTCACCGTTTGATCCTCTTTCATGTGGAGTCTCAAGTCAAGTCACAGCAGTCTTGGTGCCAATATTACCTTCTCAATCTTTCAAAGAAAACACAAAGAAAACAAGGTGCTGAGGTCTGACTTGACTGTGCCTGTCTTGAGTCGACACAATCACAGGAATATAAAAGATCTACGCAAACGTTATTACCTAACATCTATTGTTGTGCATTTATTTGTTTTGTGTTTTGTTTTTTTTTTAAATGAATTTTTCATTTTTATATGATTCTTCAGAAATGGTGTGCAGATTGATTGTGAGTCCTGTGAAGAACAGGCCATTCTAGGCAGTGCCCGTTAAGGGTTAACCAGCGTTAAGCCAGTTTGGTTATTGATGCTCATACTTGTTTGATGTCCTGCTACTAAGACAACTGGGGGAACCTCAGCTCACTGATCATCACTCAACACTATTGACTAAAACGACCTGAACCTGGACTGAATGAGTGACTTGTACTTGACCCAGGTGACAATGTACTTGACCCAGGTGACAGGACAGGGAGGAGGGGCACCTGTCGGGCCTGATGCTGCATCAGGTGCCACTTCCAGACTCCTGTATCCCTGTCCTTCTAAAGTTGATTAAAACTCCCCACCTCACCTCAGCCTTCTCTTGGATTATTGGTATGGATTCATTAAAAAACGGAACTAAAATACACAGACTAAACTTTAAATCGTATGCAAAGTAGAATTTTGAGTTAGCATTGGACAACTACAAAAGCTACCTCAGCTTAATTTATTTTAATGCTAATAAGACAAGCTATTAACTGGGAACAAACAGTATAATCACTTTCCAAAATGTGCTTTTCGCAACTCATGACAGCTACAATACTTGGTCATAAACAGCATGGCCGCAGAATTAATCCAAGAGGTTTTTCTTTTTTTCTTTCTCACCTGTGATTTTTAATTTGCGTTTTGAGCCAGACGAAAAAATACACATAGCATTAGATTTCTAAGGAAATTCTGTTCACTGTGGATTTCTTTTCACTGTCCTTTTCCCCTGCTTTTGTATTTTGATGTCCTGCAAAGTGCTTTTCTGTGAGACGGCACGATGCTTTCTCCCTAACGATCAAGATGGAACTCCTGTCCTGAACATCCAGTATCTCTTTTCTCTTTCGTCATAACAGATTGTGTGTTTGCAGATTTTCATCTCTTTCTCTCGTGGTGCTCTATTTCATTTGTATTTATTTGCATAATTACTGAACTTTTTACATCTAACATCCATAAAATGTTCTTTTTGTACATTTTCGAAAATTCAAACACGTTGGGGAAAATTTGTTACTTTACGTTTTGAAAGCCGATGTAGCGCTTGTGTAGCAGGTTGGGTTTTTATGGTGTGTGAAGGGGAATAAAGGTTTACAGGTCTCTCAGGTTCCACACGCGGATACATACAAACAACCCAATTTTCTATTTATTCCATTGTGGTGCTGTTTCTATTACTTTGTGGTTATTGACTGTGGCATACTGGATGAGATTCACTGGGCTTGACTTAATTCACTCAAGTTTCATCAAAATGGGTTTGTAGGTTTAGAGTGGAAAACAAGTGACTAAAAAAATATTAAAGTTTGTAAGCATTTGCTTTGTTAATGTCGGTCTGGCCACCTTTAGCCAAAATATTATTTTTAAATAAAGATACATTGAATTTGGGAATAAAGGATGGGTAGCAAAATGTCATACATTATCATGCTCTCTTGGTGTTCTTTATTATAAATTTCAGTTAGTTTGGACACACAACCAATTTTTGTCTGGTAGACGATTTAGTCCAGTATGCAGAATGAATGGAGATTTCTCATCACAACTTAATTGTTTTTTTTGTTATGTTTACCTTAAATTGAATACTCAGTTTTTCCACCTTTGAAATCTGGTAGCTTTGCCATGTTTTGGGATTTTATTTTGACAAAGTGTATTTAACAGCCCTTTCTTCCCCTATTCGTATTACTTTTGTGGAAGTTATATTTGAAATGAAACATTTACTGTATTTCAGAAATGAACTGCTGTGATATACTTGAATAAAGGTTCAAATTGTACTATGTTGTTAATGCATTCCTTATTTTTCTTCAAGCTAGTGGGACTTCTTGTTTATAGAGAATAGCTTTCTGCTTATTTAATGAGCTTTATTTCAGTGTTGAACCATATGTTGCCTTCATTCAGATGAAGTGTCGGACAGCTTGACCTCCACAAGGATTCAAACTGCCATGTTGAGATTTGGTGTGTGCCAGTGTTGAGTTCAGGAGCCTCCAGGAGGCTTCGTGTCAGAAGAATGACTCCATTCGATTCGATTCACTTTGACAAAACAGACGACTCAAGCCATTTATCATATTCTGGTATATGTATTATGTTTCAATAATAACAATTGTTAATTTGTCTTTTTGGGTACAGATTTACAGACATACCATTTTAGTCCAACCTATCCAGATTTTTTTTTTCTAAAAACATTTATACAGAATCACCTTTAGGTTTTAAAATATACATATTTCCTCCCCATATTTACAGAATGTCCCCAAACCCCATGACCGTAACCAACCCAACATGGTCACCTGTGGGTTGCCAGGCTAATACGTGTTTAAAACAAAGAAAAGATTGGATGAGAAGACAAGAAAGACAGTGAGTCAAAATCCGACTGAAATCGAGGTCAACCGTTAGATGGCTGGAGCCACAGGGGACTATTGTGCTTTGTCGGGGTGGACTGTCCTGACGGAAGGTTCTGGAAGGTTCTCTCTCTCTCAACCAGGCCCTCCCACCGGGAAGTCCAGTATCAATATATTCTGTGTCTGACCCAGAGACCGTGAGAATCCTTTCCAAATCAAGGGATCACATTTAATGAGACACCCCACCCCCATATTGGGTTAGTGAGACGTTTGTTTCCTGAATTCTACGATCCTACCAGCTTGCTCCGGACCCTGAGCGCATCATCCTGTCCTGCAGATGTCACTACTGAACAAGCCCAGAAACCACAAAGACAGCTTGTCTCTCTCAACAGTGGAGCAACAATCTACATGACAGACAGACGCCACAAACAAGAGGCATGAAGAAAACATCCCCCCCCCCCAAAAAAAATAATGGCTGCCAGTTAAAAAAAAAATTCAAAGGACGTTTCACATAAACAAAGCCGCAAATTCCAATCAAACCAGGGAGATAGTGTTGGATTTCGCTTGTCCCTGTGGCTGTAAGGGGGAAGGGTCAGCGACATCATGGAACAGACAGTCGCTCAGGCATCTGATGCTGCCCCCTGGGCCCGGGAGTTTACATTCTGCACAGGGTGGGTGGAGGGGTCGGGGGGTGGAGGGGTCCGGGGGGGTGGTGGGGTCGGGGGGTGGAGGGGTCCGGGGGGTGGAGGGGGTACGGGGGGTGGAGGGGGTACGGGGGGTGGAGGGGGTACGGCGGGGCTGGGTTGTGGATGGGCAGACGCTGGCCAAGGGTCCCTGGGACGGCCTCTTAGCTTCACTCTCAGGGTGTCCCTGAACCAGAGCCAGCAGACGCTGTCAGCAGACGAGTCCGGCCGGAGGCCGTCTCAGCCACTCTGGATGTACTTCTTGATGACCACGCAGCCGTGTCTGAAGAGCGGGCAGGGCAGGGACTGGAGCAGGGTCCAGCTGTTGGAGCAGGGGTCAAAGGTCTCCATGTTGCCTAGCGCAGGACCCTCGCTGCTCACGATGCCCCCTGTGGCATAGATCTTCCCCTCCAGGATCACTGCACTGCGCAAACACACACACATACACATTCATATCAAAGTTTTGAATCTGAACACATTTCACAAACACATTTCCCCCCCGATAACAGGGTTAATGAAGTTGTGTAAACAGTATTTGTCAGACCTTAGAACTGGAAGGACAAAAACCATCCCCAACTGAAATACGATGACAGATGCACTTATAAAGCCTCGCAAATAAAGTTACACAACCGTGACATTCCCAACATTCCAGAACCACAGCAAGGCAGAATAATTACCCCTTATGTAGGGAGAGAAAGTTAATGAAAAAGATCTTTAAAAAATGCACTAATTTGAGCAGAAGAAAAAGAGCATTTTTTAAAAGCAGGGAGGATTAAAACTTTTAGCTGTAAACTGATTACTGCTTTGTATTCCTGCTGGGGTTTGGAGCGATCTCTATTTACATAAGATACACACACACACACAAACACACACTCGACCCACAAACACACCACACTGATGAGTCCCAAGAGATTATTACATAAAAGCTAAATCCACAAGGTTGTGGAAATGCTGGTAAAACCACCCTGCTGATAAACACACACGAGGGCGAAGGGAGGGAACTGCTGTAGTTTAGAAGGACAGTAGGTGACTTGCTATGCTCTGTCTAAAGAGCTTTGTGTGTGTGTGTTTGTGTGTGTGTGTGTTTGTGTGTGTGCACAGCCTGCCTAGGCGAAGTAGGTCTCAATAACCCCCCCAAAAAAGATTTACATTTGACATTCATCACCCACTGCATGAACACATTTTAGTTCTTACTTTACACTCCAAATGTTGAAGATTTACTTACAGAGTAAGTCAACAGAGCAGAGACAGGTGTGTTTGTTGTCGAGCAGAGGTTTGTGGGTTTACCTGCAGAACTGTCTGGAGTGGTTCATGTTGGGCCCGGCCTTGATGTTGCCTTTGTCAGGGTCGTAGATGGTGGTGGCCCTGGCATAGGCCCCGCCCAGGATGAAGATGAAACCATTCAGACTCACCGCAGGGGCGTACTTGTTATCTACACAAACAGGGGGAGAGGGAGAGATATGCATGGGGGTAGAGAGGGAGAGATAATAAAATGGAAAAGAGTTAGAATAAATAGAAACAATGGCTCCTTTCTCCTCACAGCAGAATCTCTATGCATTGTAATGGCATCATTTTGTATCCCATTCTTCCTCGTCTTCAACAGTATACAGACTCTCATGCTAGTTATCACTTTGTGAGAGTAGTCTGGAGATGTGAAAAGGGAATTTTAAACAAGAAAGGATGGCAGCCGAAAGAAAGGAGTTCATAAATCAGCTTATAGTTTTTGTGTTGTGCTCCAAATGTGTTTCTCCTAGCTTTCAATAAAAAGAAGCAAAGTCTCAATAATTGACGAGGGTATTAGGCCCTTTGGCACACCGGGCTGGGGTGTGTGTGAGAGAGCGTGTGGATTGAAAACGTATGAGAGAAGACTTGTGATATTGCATACAGTCATATTTCATTAATTCAATCCGATCCAGTTTATGTGGAACGCAGATAAACCGGGATTCTGAAGCCATGCTGCAGTGGAATTATAGATGACGGGAACAGAACTCTGTTTGGTATTGAACGCACCCATTCAAGCAGGCAGGGCCTCACCAAATAAGAGAGGGTGCTCTCGGCATGCGCCCAAGTCTGACTGAGCAATGGCCTGTCCATTGACTACAGCAGCGCCAATTTACTCCCAGTATGAATTATGCACGCATGCATTTTCTTGCAGTTCCCGAGGCCTGCGCTTTATACCGGCTCGTTCCTGATCCGGATCAAGACTCGTAGGAGTGTGGAGCTGAAAGGTCTTCTGAGAGACGGGACTCCAGAATCAGAGCCTGGGTGGTGTAATGACCGTGTTCACACTCGGGGCCTGGGTGGTGTAATGACCGTGTTCACACTCGGGGCCTGGGTGGTGTAATGACCGTGTTCACACTGGGGGCCTGGGTGGTGTAATGACCGTGTTCACACTCGGGGCCTGGGTGGTGTAATGACCGTGTTCACACTCAGAGCCTGGGTGGTGTAATGACCGTGTTCACACTGGGGGCCTGGGTGGTGTAATGACCGTGTTCACACTCGGGGCCTGGGTGGTGTAATGACCGTGTTGACACTGGGGGCCTGGGTGGTGTAATGACCGTGTTGACACTGGGGGCCTGGGTGGTGTAATGACCGTGATCACACTGGGGGCCTGGGTGGTGTAATGACCGTGATCACACTCGGGGCCTGGGTGGTGTAATGACCGTGTTCACACTGGGGGCCTGGGTGGTGTAATGACCGTGTTCACACTCGGGGCCTGGGTGGTGTAATGACCGTGTTCACACTCGGGGCCTGGGTGGTGTAATGACGTCACATCATGTACACTGGGAGTATATATGAACACAGGTGTGCACGTGTATATGTTGGTGTGCCTTTATGCGTGTGCTTTTGTGTGTGTGCATGTCTGTGTGTCTGTCTCTGTGTGTGTGTATGTGTGTGTCTGTCTTGGTGTGTGTGTGTTTGTGTGTGTGTGCATGTCTGTGTGTCTGTCTGTGTGTGTGTGTATGTGTGTGTCTGTCTTGGTGTGTGTGTGTGTGTGTCTCTGTGTGTGTGTGTCTGTCTTGGTGTGTGTGTGTGTGTATGTGTGTGTGTGTGTGTGTGTGTGTGTGTGTGTGTGTGTGTGCATGCTGCAGAGAAAGACTCAGAAGTTATTTTTCCTGACTCTCTCCAGAGGCAGAATAAAGGGATATTCCCCCAGGAGAACCATTTTTCTTTCACTATAGTAACTGTCTCCTCCCTCTGCTGTAACTGGGCCTCTCTCCTGTGGATACACCAGGTGATTTGAGCATTTGGAAAAAGCTTTTACATTATATATCTGGTACAGAGAGACTCAAAGAGCCAGCAGTTGAAAAAGATGTCCTGATTCTCCTTCCTCTCTTAATGGTGTTCTCTGTCTGATCTCTCCTCTGAACTCTCCTCTGATCTCTCCTCTGATCGCAGGGTTATTGACTCAAAAAACACACATTAGCATATGAGAGTGTGCATGCAGTGTTGTTCACACCAGTAATGGTTTTCATGTGTCCAGGGGCCAGTCATGTGTCCAGGGGCCAATCATGTGTCCAGGGGGCCAATCATGTGTCCAGGGGCCAGTCATGTGTCCAGGGGGCCAATCATGTGTCCAGGGGCCAGTCACATGTTTTGGACCAGAGCAGTAGAGAGCCCCTCACAACATGAGTTTGTATGGTGAGTTTATACAGTAAGAACATGTGGGTGAGTTTACTGTACTGTGTGGGTAAATATCCTGTCTTAGAGGAGGGTTCCTGGGTTGAAGAAAGACGCTGCTGGATTGCTTGAGTCTCAAGACAACACGTTAGCAGATAAATGAGATTTTGGATGAAACCATGTTCATGAGTTTGTGTTCTTGTTCACGTATGATATTCAGGGACACTCAGTGATAGAAACCCCTTTTCATCTAATACCTGTTGGTCCAAGCAGATAAACAAAGCACACATGAATGTCCGCACACACAAACACCTCAGCGTGTATCAGCTGATAGCCAGAGCATCGCGAGTGAGAGATGAAAAGAGATTAGAAAGAGAGGAAGAAATGGAGAGACACAGCGGGTTTGATGGAGGAGCGCTTCCCACCGCTGCTCTGAAATCATTGGCGGCCCAATTTTACAGGAAGCACTAAACCCGTCCATTATCCCCCGGCTCACAGCCTGTCAGACACAGGCTCGTCTACACCCTGACGGATCACTCATACACACACACTCACGCACGCACACACACACACTCACACAGATTGAGCCCAATGTCTATCCAGAACAGCTGCCCCCTCCAGTTTCTGTCAGTTCCATCAGCCATCCCGTAACTCCTCCAGATGCATGCCTGCTGCATGCCTGCACCCCAGGTGGTATGGGACAGAGAGAGGGGGAGAGAGAGGGGGAGAGAGAGAGGGAGAGAGAGAGGGAGAGAGAGAGGGGGAGGAGGGGGAGAGAGTAGGAGAGAGAGAGAGAGAGAGATTGGGAGACAGAGAGGAGCATAGAGCGTGTGTGTTTGTGTGACTGTCATTTAAGGTCGTATACTGTAGCTCCACCCTCCCTATTCATATTTCCTAGCTGTTGCCAGTCTCCTTTACATCACATTGGATCGTACTGTCCTGTCATCATGAACACCACTCCACCACTGTGAGGCAATCACAAATGACCTTTCTCCCTCAGATATTTGAAGAGACTCTGTACAGCATGTGCATATATGTATGTGAGAGTGTATGTCTGTATGCGTGTGAGCTTGCATGCATCCGTGAGAGCGAGCGCGCGTGTGCGTGCCTGCATGCGTTTGTTTGTGAGTGCGTGTGTGTTGCGGCCTCACCTATCATGGGCGACTCTATGAAGCTCCAGGTGTTGGTCTGGGGGACGTAGGACTGCAGCACCCCCGCTGACCTGCCGGCCTCGTTCACGCCCCCGAACACAAACACCTTCCCCCCGCACACGGTGGCGGCCGCAGAGTGGACGGGCTTGGGCAGGGGGCACACCGTCTCCCACTGGTTGGTGACGGTGTCGTACCTGGGACACAAATTAGTACATTTACATTTAGTCATTTAGAAGACGCTCTTATCCAGAGCGACTTACAGTAAGTACAGGGACATTCTCCCCCCGAGGCAAGTAGGGTGAAGTGCCTTGCCCAAGGACACAACGTCATTTGCACGGCCGGGAATCGAACCAACAACCTTCTGATTAATAGCCCGACTCCCTCACCGCTCAGCCACCTGACCCACACAGGAGAACAGGAGGAGGTTCCTGGAACAGCCTCATGGCATCAGAGCGCTGCAGACATCTTAGCACTGACAGCAAAGCGAAAATACTTCCTTAAACACTGGCAGAGGAGGGTATTAGATGTGAGGGGTCCGTGAAGGCATCAGACTGTATTATTATCACAGACCTGGCCCCAAGCATCTCCACTCCACAGAGTTGACACCACCAGTAGTGATGAAACACGCCAACACACACACACACACACACACACACACAGAGACAGCAATTACAGCAATTACGCAACACAGCATATGTCCTAAGCTATGAGCTATTAGCTTCCACTGTTCCAGTGCATGTCCATTCAGTTTGGACAACACACTGAGAGTTGTCTGGCAGAGACTTCAAGACAAGACCCACAGTAACAGGCCAACCACCAAAGCAGCTGACACAATGGGTGTGTGTGTGTATGTGCGTTTTAAATGTGTGTGTGCGTGTGTGTGTGTGTGGGCATGTGTGTGTGCATATGCATGTGTGTGTGTGAGAGCCTGATGGCTCCATCAGTGTACTGTGTTAGCAGTGTAATCCTGTGTCAATGGGCCACTGATCAAAGACAGCAAGCAGCCAGGCTCCCAGCTGAAGAGGCCCTAATTAGAGAGCCGCAGGCTGATCTGGGATCTGTGATTACCACAGCAGAGCATTCAAGGCAGGCCAGACCTTTCTACTAACACTGTCCCTGGATCTGTGATAAAAGCTTCCAGGCATTTAAGTGAAAATCTCCTACGAGAACAGAAGCAGAGATGAAAAGGGGTAAACTGGAAACTTGGTTATTTGAGATGTTAACTAGCTGTGATTCCAGAAGTGCAGAAGCAGGTTGGGATCAGGAAGAAGGATTTCTGTCCATAAGACTAGAACACACACACACACACACAGTCACACACACACACACCTGCATGCAAGCCCAGACCCACAAAGGTAAAGTATGTGATGTCTGATGTGTCCTCACATAAACACCTGCATACAGTGAACACTCCCAGTCACACACACACACACACTTCACTGCATGCACTTCACCTAGCAGGGTGAGGGTTGACACAGAGAAGGAAGTCAATGAGAGATCAAGTGGAGGATGTTGATCAGTAGCAGTGCACCAGACCATAATGATCTATCAGCCACCATCAGACTGGGTTGGCAAATGGGAAGATTAATACTGAGTGTCGCTAAGGAGGGTTGCCAAGGTCACCAGGGTGATCACAGAAGGCGGAGTGAAGAGTCTGTCTGTCTGCCTGTCTGTCTATCTGTCTGTCTTTCAGCCTGTCTGCCTGTCTGTCTATCTGTCTGTCTTTCAGCCTGTCTACCTGTCTGTCTGTCTTTCAGCCTGTCTGCCTGTCTGTATATGTGTCTGTCTTTTAGCCTGTCAGTCTGTCTATCTGTCTGTCTGTCTTTCAGCCTGCCTGTCTGTCTTTCAGCCTGCCAGTCTCCTTGTCTGTCAGCCTGTTTCAGCCTCTTCCCTCCCCAGCCTCTAAGCCTAGCGGCCTCTCAACCTCCCAGCCTCTCAGCCTCCTCCAGAGGTCACAAAACTGATTGACTTCATTAGATCCTTTGATCCACCGTCAAACCTCCCATATGAACCATGAAATTAGGACTGTCGCTCAACTGATTCACAGCAATCCTGCATGCGGCCTGATTATATCACTGAAGAGGTGAGAAGGGGGAGGGGTAGAGAGAGAGAGAGAGAGAGAGAGAGAGAGAGAGAGAGAGAGAGAGAGAGAGAGAGAGAGAGAGAGAGAGAGAGGGAGGAGAGAGAGGAGAGGGAGGAGAGAGAGTGAAGAAGACAAAGATCATCAGGTTTATTTCTCTCCTCCCGTTTCTCTACAAGGTTATTAAACGGGGTGGTGAGAGGCAATCTGACACATCCTTCATTTTGAAGTAGGAATTATACAACAATGACACTACAGTTAGAATCCCTCATAAGTAAGTTAGATTTCAATTCTGCTATCTCCAACTGGCTGCAGGTCTGCCCGTAGGTCACCTTTCTGTCTCTTGAACTCTCCAAGTTCACTCAGCTATGCTACTTTGACCTAGATAACCACACACACACACACACACGCAATCTAATCACGCAGAGAGAGCCCAGGGCAAACGGCCGATGCACTGATACGGTTACCTGCAGGGGGAGAGCAGATGATGAGCTCCCAGACACACACACTCTAACACACACGCTCACACACACACACGCTCACACACACACACACACACACTCTAACACACACGCTCACACACACGATAGGCAGGGGTAGATGTGGTGCCAGTCCTGAGACATGCATTTCCCAGGAGAGGTAAACTGCAGCAGAGACAGAGAGAGAGAGATGGAGGGGAGGAGAGGGGGAGGGGGGAGGGGGGGAGGAGGAGGAGGAGAGGGGGAGGGGGGGAGGAGGAGGGGAGGAGGAGGAGAGGGGGAGGGGGGGGTCTAGATAACAAACCCCACTCCGTGGCACAGCACGCCTGGCCGCACTAAAACACTCCCCTCACATGAAACTCTGCATCAGGGATTCGGGGCCGGACTGCGATGCAGAAATGATGGTGATCATTCACCACAACAGTCAGAGGCACCGCTCAGACAGACATGCAGCAAGATGAGGACGACTAGATAAATGGAGTTTACCAAAGGTCAGATAACAGACGCATGTAGCCTCCAGAGACAGATGGACTGGAGTGCTCTGGACTCCACCTAATCTCTCCATTCATTCACTTGAATTCCAAATTTAAACCTGTCACAATCACTAATAACACTGGAGCGGATGAGTCACCATGAAGGAGGGTTTACATGCTCACGAACATGCAGGAACTACTAACCATGCCCAGGAAAACAGAGAGAGAGAGAGAGACAGAGAGAGAGAGAGGAGAGAGAGAGGACAGAGGAGAGGAGAGAGAGAGAGAGAGGGAGAGAGAGACAGAGGGAGGAGAGAGAGAGAGAGAGAGAGAGAGAGAGAGAGAGAGAGAGAGAGAGAGGAGAGAAGAGAAAGTAAGAGGCTCTGATAGTCTCACTTACAGCAGAGAGATTACAAGATTAGGTGTGCTATTACATTGTAAAATAAGGCTGGTCTGGTTCTCGTCCAGCCTAGACTGGTCTAGCCTGATCTGGTCTGGTCTGGTCTAGCCTGATCTGGTCTGGTTTGGTCTAAATTATAGATTCCATCTAGTCCTGGACAGCAAGAGAATGCTGTAAACATATAGAGACAGAAAGAGATACCTCTTGGGTGAGAGAGGAGAAGAGACAAGCCTTGTAACGCCCACACACACATCAATCGCAACATAACACACTGGCCAATGCAAATTCCACCTAAGGTAAGTCGAGATAGGAAACAATGGATGATTCATTTTGATAAGCGTGTTGTGACAAAACTCCCTTCACAATGTCAACGCGAGGCGGTTGCTAAGCAACGCACATCCCACAACTCCCCCTATACTTGACCTTTGTCAGAGAGGGTTGTGTCAACACACACACAGCACTGCATTGTATGATCCTGTTGACAATCAGAGCGCTGTTCACATCTGCCCTTCTCATGACTGTATCTTGTAACATGTCCTGTATGTGTGTTGATAATTGTTTGCATGTGTGTGCAAAGGCTGCCCAGTGAGCCAGCAGGCTTGTCCCCGTCTAAGAGAGGACAGCCTTACACTGGTGTCCAAGGACTCTGCGACACTCTGAAACTTTAATGAAGGAGACAGGATCACTCCAGCCTGCTCTGTTAGGAGACACGTGAGGCCATGCTCACCCTTCATCAAGGAACATAGGAGAGGGGGGAGAGGGAGGGGGGAGAGGAGAAGGAGGAGGGAGGAGAGGGAGGAGAGGAGGAGAGGGAGGAGAGGGAGGAGATGGTGGGGAGGGAGAGGAGGAGATGGTGGAGAGGGAGAGGAGGAGATGGTGGAGAGGGAGAGGAGGAGATGGTGGAGAGGGAGAGGAGGAGATGGAGGATGGCAGAAGAGGGAGAGGAGGGGCAGGAGAGAGAGGAGAGGGAGGAGGGAGAGGATTGGAGACACACTTAAAGGAGAAGAACATGTCGAGCATTTATGCTCATCTTAACATGAATGGACTCACTGGCAGCTTATGTTGGCTGACATCTGGCAATCTTATACAGGCTTGCGTTCTCGTAAGTCATTGGTGCTGAGAGCCAAACGTGTGTAAGACTAACCCAAGGTCACCTACACACACCCGCTCCACAGTCAGCCAAGCAACAGAACACACACTTCATTAACAAGTATAAGCTTTCTTACAGACCCAAACTAAATCCTGACCAGGCACACACAAACACACACACACACTGTATAAACTTGTCACCTTATAGTCACCTTCATCTAATCCTATGCTGTGCGAGTGGTCCTCACAGATTTACCCCGTAATCCCTGTGAATAAACTCATTTACAGCTGTGGCCTGCATCCTAGTAAGTGTGTGCATGTGTGTTAGTGTGAGTGTGTGTGTGTGTGTGTAGAAGGCCCACCTTCATGACCATCTGGGGTCTTCTACATCCTTGTTCATGTAACACGCTATAAGGGACTGAGAGGGCACCTTGAAATAGTCAGGAGAGTAATGATAGGGAGATGGAGTGTGTTGCTGTGTGTGTGTGTGTGTGTGTGTGTGGGGGGGGGGGGGTGAGGGAGGGGACAAAGACAGAACTAGAGAGTGATATTGCTGCTTGTGTAGTATACGTGTGGCTCCTGAGGAAACCCATTCAGATGTCACGGCCGCTCATTGTTGGCTATAAGCTATAACAGATCGAAAATCGTTTTCTGTGTCAAAAAGTATATGATTACTTATGAAAAACAGTTAATTTCACCGGTTTTTGGACATGTTAGCTAGCAAAATTTTCAAGCCATGTCAAATCGAATTATGAAACGGAGTGGAATCTTTGAATGCAGTTTTCTTCCTTATCACTTTTTGACACAGGTCAACTTTAAAATGTTGTAACTTCAGTTGTGATAAAGATATCTGAGTGATTTAAACAGATTTGTATTCAGGAGAGTTTGAAGTTTATATGTATAATATGTATAATACCCAGAAAGTCAAATTTCCACCATGTGAAGGGTTTCCACAGGCTGCCACACACGTGGCCGTGCCTTAATTGGATGGCAGCGTGAAGCAGGACAGGGAACATTATTGCTCGTCTTGGAGTAGGTCACACACCAATTACTGCTCCCCACACTAACACACACCTGGACACACACACACACACCAGGCCACACACACACACCTGGCCACACACACACAACTGGCCAAACACACACACACCTGGCCACACACACACACCTGGTCACACACCACACACACACATTTGGCCACACACACACGGACCCCTCTTCATTATCCCCCTGGACCCCCGCCTGACTCACTATTAGGAGATATCCCCTTTCAGTCCTCATTTTCATCCTACTGACACACACACACAAAGAGCACACACACACACACAGAGCGCACACACACACACACAGAGCACACACAATAGTCTCGTCAGCTGTACCACCATCTCTCAGTGCCAGTGTGGTGGTGACTGTTTTAAGATCATTTGGCACAGAGCTTTCCTTTCTAAAGGTCAGGTGTGTGTGCTTTTCCTGTAGGGTCTGTGAGGACAGATCCCGGCCCAGCATCCATCACATCTCAGCCCCAGGTAATGAAGCAGGCCGACACACTCTTTAATCTGTGTGTCTGTGGGGCCTGCACCCAGCCTCACCTTCAGCCCCTTTCACACAATCTCCAGTCTGCCAGGGGAGAAGAGAGAGAGACAGAGAGAGAGAGAGAGACAGATAGAGGGAAACAGTGAGAAAAAAGGGGGAGAAAGATTGAGAGACAGAGAGAAAGAAAGAAAAAAAGAGAGAGAGAGAAAAAGAGAGAGAGAGAAAAATGACTAGCCTGGCGGTAAAACCTGGAAATCACCCAAAACGTCAGGCAGTCGTTTATCAGCTAGGTGGAAACACACCCAGCCTGCTCTGCTCATTACGACCAGCCCCTACCCCTAATACCCTCCCCAGGCCCAGCCCAAACCCACCTGTCTACGCTTCGCTTGTTTCTCTAACTGTCAGGCACACACACACACACACACACATTCACACACTTCCATAGATAGCACAAACACACCATTAGCAAACAAACATGCACAAGCCTAAACACAAACTCAAAGTGTCAGTTACATAGACACTGACAAACACACACATGCATACACACACACACACACATACACATAAAGCTGAGACCTCAGGAGGAGAGGTTCATCATTATAGATGGAGGTTGGTTGGCTGGGTCTGGAATTGTTCATCAAACTAATTCTCACTGATGTGGGAAGAGAGAGGGAGAGAGAGAGAGGGAGAGAGAGAGGGAGGGAGAGAGTAGAAAGACATTAAAAGAAACACACCTAAGACCTGGAGATACAGCAGAACAGGGCCAATTAGCTTCTAAGCAGCAAAGAACCAGATGGAACACAGAGGCAGAGAGAGACAAGGAGGGAAGGAGTGAGAGGAGGAAGAGTGAGATGTGCTGGCATGTGTGTGTGTGTGTACGTGTGTGTGTGTGTGTGTGTGGGGGGGGGGGGGGTTATGAAGGGGGTAATCCAGAGCCTTGACAGCGCAGTGGGGGACAGGGTTGTGAAGTTGCTAAATCCTGGGGAGTTGGGGGATTAGCCCAGCAGGGGGGCCACCACAGCAGGGGCTCTGGGAGCCTGTCCCCCCCCCACCACGGTGTTCCGCTGTGGGGCACCCGAGACCTGGACACCTCCGCCCCCAACCCCCTGCTACCACCACCCCCCGCTACCCTCTCCAGGCACTTTGCGCCTCATTGCGTGCACACACACGCACGCACACACGCACACACACGCACACACACACACGCACACACGCACACACACACACACACACACACACACACACACACACACACACACACACACACACACACACACACACAGTGCTCTACAGCGTGGTTAGCTGAGAGGTAAGGGGGGAGGCTGACAGGAGACATGGGAGCAGAGGAGAGAAGACGTCTGTAGATGAGCGGTTCCTCCCAGGATGACTAATTGCAGCTGTGGAGAGCTGGGCTTCACGTTCACGCTGATGCAGCCTCTCCACACCCATTACCATCGCCACTGTCTCTACGTCTCCAAGAGAGAGTGCTGTTGGGAAGGGCAATGTTCTGGTAGACCAATATGATGGCACCGGATCTTCACACACACACATATCGCTGTCTCCATGTGTTTGTGTGTGGTGTGTTGTGTGTGTAGATGCAGGAGTTCAGAGGTGAATAGACACCAGGGTAGGTTGAATGAGTCTGAATGAGTGGGGGCGTGCAACACGCTGTGGGCTTGACAGCTTCCTCTGGACTGCAGACAAAGGAGAAGATTACTGTCAGAACGCTTCTATGGAGGCTGGGAGAGGAGGAGAGAGGGAGGGAGAGGAGGAGAGAGGGAGGGAGAGAGAGAGGGAGAGGAGGAGAGAGGGAGAAGAGAGGGAGGGATAGAGAGAGGGAGGGAGGGGAGGAGAGGAGGAGAGAGGGAGGGAGAGAGGGAGAGGAGGAGAGAGGGGAGGAGGGAGGGAGGGATGGGCGGGAGGGAGGGAGGGAGAAGAGGGGGAATGGAACCACCACAATGTCAGACTGAGCACAGGAGAACAGCGTTCAGTCTCCAGGTGGGCTGTAGTGGGCCTCTTCTCCCCCTGTAGTCCCACTGACGGAGACTTTACTCTGGGTAACTAGCAGCTTCTCACCCCCCCTGGCTATAAGTACCTGGACCTCTGTAGTCACTGATGGCTCCCACCCCCAGCATGTCTGACTGCTGACACACTACACAGCTGTGAACAAACTGAATTCTGAGGTGAAGTAAGTTCAAGGAAAACAAATGATGTCTGTGAAGCTGCTGAAGAATGTAAGTACAATTCTTAAAAGAATGTTTGCACAGAATGCATGAACAACTTCTGATGACTCCCTGCAAGGACAATCCATTAAAACAGTATGGTTTCATTGGTACTTACATGAAGTAAGTAGACAAGTTGTTTTTTGTGAGAGGAACTGTTTATAAGATGCCAAAGTACAGTACCCCTGTCTGTCTGTCTGTCTGCCTTTCTGCCTGTCTGTCTGCTTGCCTGTCTGCTTGTCTGTCTGCCTGTCTGTCTGTCTGCTTGTCTGTCTGCCTGCCTGTCTGCTTGTCTGTCTGTCTGTCTGCTTGTCTGTCTGTCTGTCTGTCTGTCTGCCTGTCTGTCTGTGTCTGTCTGTCTGCCTGTCTGCTTGTCTGCCTGCCTGCCTGCCTGCCTGCCTGCCTGTCTGTCTGTCTGCTTGTCTGTCTGTCTGCCTGTCTGTCTGTCTGTCTGTCTGCCTGTCTGCTTGTCTGTCTGCTTGTCTGTCTGCCTGTCTGTCTGCTTGTCTGTCTGTCTTTCCAGCAGGAGTGTGTGTATCAGTGTTGCCATACAACCTCACGTGCCGGATTGTTCACCAAGCCCCATAAATAAAACAAAAACAAGTGATTGACACATCGTTAAAGTCTCATGAATTATTCAGTCCAAGCAATCATATTGGGTGGCTCAACAGGCTGTATGATGATACACAAGCCCACCTATCTGATAGGTCGGCACACTGCTGTTAAGTTATTTACCAACTCTGAGTGTTATTAGTGATGAAGGCGAGGAGGGCGTGGATGTGAGGGGCTTCAGATATCGGTCAGGTTTGATCCCTGCTGCTCTGGGAGGCTGGCAGACCTGGGGGTAGTAGCCCGCTGGGAGGCAGGCAGACCTGGGGGCAGTAGCCCGCTGGGAGGCTGGCAGACCTGGGGGTAGTAGCCCGCTGGGAGGCAGGTAGACCTGGGGGCAGTAGCCCACTGGGAGGCAGGTAGACCTGGGGGCAGTAGCCCACTGGGAGGCAGGCAGACCTGGGGGCAGTAGCCCACTGGGAGGCAGGCAGACCTGGGGGCAGTAGCCCGGACATGGGACTGATGGAGAACATCATTGTGAATGTTGGTGAATTTCACGGTTTGGAGCGTACCCAACATGGATGGATGGATGGACACAAATTAGTAGTCAGCACATTGTTTTTGATTGAGCGCAGCCAAAAATTTGTACACGCACACACACGTACACACACACTCACACACACAAACACTCTCTCTCACACACACAGACACACACAGACACACGCACGCAGGCAGGCAGGCATGCTCACACACACTGACAGACAGACAAGCCTTCTGTAAACTAACTCCCCATCAGCCTTGTCAATCACAGTCTGAGGGGAGAATATCGACTTGGCCTCCCTCAACCTGCGTTCTCTACGAGGATGGAATACACAATCCCTCCTAGACGTCCACATATCAGACAACCCAACAGACAGACAGACAGACAGACAGGACAGACAGGCAGACAGGCAGACAGGCAGACATACAAACCACTATAAATATAAACCAAAACACCAAACAGTATGACAGGTTCGTGTCGAACACAGAGTTGACAATGACAACCTTCAGATCACAGATATAACTGCAAAAAGACGCGTCTCTGTGTGTGTGTGTGTTTGCAAGCAGTGTTATGAGGTACAGTCAATGTGTGTAAATGGCTTAATGATGCTTGCTGTGTAAATATAGCTCCTCACACAGGAAGCAGTCGCCCACCTTGGGAGCAATTCGGCGCTGATGTCAGAGTCACTGAGCCAAGGAGGTGACGGCTCTCTCCTCCTACTCAGCCTGTGTGACCCAGGAGCAGACAGGCAGACAGGCAGACAGGCAGACAGCAGACAGACAGACAGACAGGCAGGCAGACAGGCAACAGACAGGCAGGCAGACAGACAGACAGACAGGCAGGCAGGCAGGCAGGCAGGCAGGTACAGTATGTATGCTGCCGTTCAAAGATGAACTCCTATTTCATGGATTAAAGCCTAATATCAATAGCGTTTTTAATTTCGAGTGTGTTTTGAAAATCAACCTAACCCATAAACCCTCAATTTAGATTTAGTTTAATCGGTTTTGAATGTGGTGTTTATAAAGCACATCCTCTACTTCTTGTAAAAAGTGGAAAATCTCTGAGTGGGGCTTTTTTGGCACTCTGCACCGGATCTTCACTCTGGTTTGGAAATGTTTCTAAGTGATGCCATGACAACAGCCAGGACCCCGGAGTTGTCTGCAGTTTGATTACGGCGATCCACACTTTCCTCCTCCAACTCCTCGTGACGTTTGAAACACTTAGATGAGACACCCTAAAATATAACCCTTGTCCTTGTTTTCACAGTGCGTCTCAGCAGATGGAGTCATCTGCTGCTGTTGCAGCCATTAGCAGTTCACAGGTCTGTGGTCTCTCTCTGAGCCAGGTCTGTGGTCTCTCTCTGAACCTCACGTCCACAGAAAACAGCCCGCAAAGAGCATTCAGGAGTCCACCAGAGAAAGTGGAGAAAAGTTGGTGATAATTGAGTCTGGCGTGCTAAAGGGTTCCAGCTATCTTTAGTACAAACAAGTGTAGTGTGCAGACACACGCAACACACACATACACGTTTTGCACATGCAAGCGCACAAAACACACACACACACACATTCACACATCTGTCCCTTCTGTGGCAGTGAAGATGCACCGACTGCTAGCTCCCCAATTAAGGAGTCCAGAGGCAGGAGAATCAAATGCGTTTCCATTAGCAAGAGAACAGTCCTCTGAGGCTTCATCATAATGACACAGCATGGAAGCATTATGGGGAAAGATCAAATTAGGCTTTTTCATTCTACAGACTGTTGTGCATTGAGAGAAGCTTTCTGGAGATCCATTCAGTTAGGTAATGAGCAGCGTCGACCAGCATCTAATATGCTCTGTAATGTTCTTTTGATTGTTCCGTTTAATCTGTCCCTGCCGTGCTGGGAAGAGAGGAGAGGAGGTGGGACAATGTCCAGACGCTGTTGTGATCATGAGAAGTCAAAGCTCTGCTGCTCTCTCAAGTCTGACTGTATCCACCCTCACCTGCGCTGCCTCAGCTCACCACAGACCCTACCAGACCGCTTACCCTCACCTGCCTGCCTCAGCACACCACAGGACCGCTACCCTCACCTGCCCTGCCTCAGCACATCCACAGACCGCTACCCTCACCTGCCCTGCCTCAGCAACCACACCAGACCTAGAGAACATCCTAAACAGACCAGTCAACACAAACACAACCCTTACCCTCCCTGACACTTTTAAAACAGTCAAACAGCTCCTCACACGACTAAGACCCCCCCCCCCCCCCCCCCCCCCCCCCCAAACCGCCCCGCTGGATCTCCTACCTCTCCACGTGGTCCAGGTTTCCAGACACGCCCAGGCCTCCGATGGCGTACAGTTTCCCATCATACACCAGGCTGTTGTGTCTGCAGCGGGGCACCGTCATCCGGGACACCAGGTTCCAGTTGTCCAGCAGAGACATGTAGCACCACACGTCAGCCACCGTCACGCCCCCCTCCGTCCCTCCTGCACGCACACGGACCCACCACACGCATGCATCAGGACACGCGTGGGCTACAGTGCGCTGGTTTCAGCCGTGCTGAATGTTGTGCAGCACTGCTGATCATATAAAGGGTGCTGGGGCTCGCGTGCTATCTTACAGAGCGCTAAGCACTGGCTATTAGAAGTGAACTCACTCAACTGAATTTCGACTGGGTCAAAAAAGGATGACAGATGAATGGAGGTTGATAATAAACCAATCAAAGAGGGGTGAGTGTCAGGGTAACGGCCTCCATCAGAGTTGGTGTTCTGTAGCTTTTAGAGTGAGTGAGTGTGTGTGTGTGTGTGTATGTGTGTGTGTGTGTGTGTGTATGTATGTGTGTGTGTATGTGTGTGTGTGTGTATGTGTGTGTGTGTGTGTGTATGTGTGTGTGTGTGTGTGTGTGTGTATGTGTGTGAGTGTGTGTGTGTGGTGTGTGTCTGTATGTGTGTGTGTGTGTGTGTGAGTGTGTGTGTATGTGTGTGTGTGTGTGTGTGTGTGTGTAAAGGCCAGCCCCAGACCCCAGCCCACACCTCTGATTTCCCTGCAGAGAGACCAGGTCCCCACAGAGCAGGTCCACAGACCCACACACACATTTACATTTATATGAACACAGGAAGGAATATGCAGCACCAATCCTGCTGCATTTCCAATGTCAAAGTCTGAGCCCCATGTCGGGGTAGTGTAGAGTTGGTATATGGTAGGAGCAATGCATCTCTGATGAGCAGGAATGTACTATATGACAGTGTATTGTTATAATAATGGCAATTCTGCTGGATACTAGAAAATAAACACTACAGGGCAACACATCGAAATGAGAAATATACGGAGAATAATAGAAGGTAAAACATAAATGTGCATGTGTGTGCATGTTTGTTATGTGCGCGCGTGTGTGTGACACAGCATGTGCATATGTGTGTGTGATACAACATGTGCATATGTGTGTGTGATACAACATGTGCGAGTGTGTGTGTGTGTGATACGGCCTGCGCCTACCTGACAGGTAGATATTGTCCCCGGCAGAGATGACGCTGAAGAACTCGCGGTCGTAGAAGGGCAGGCTGGCCAGGGGATACCATTTACTGTTCTGAGGGTTGAAGCAGGTGACTGCAGTGAGGGAGCGCTGGTTCATCCCGATGGCTTGGCGTCCCCCCACCAGCACGATCACCTCCGCTACGCCTTCGAGGGGGGAGGGGGGGGGGGGGGAGGAGAGGAGAGAGGGAGGGGAGGAGGAGAGAGGGAT
>CM042869.1:15849194-15919194 GCA_023658055.1 Thaleichthys pacificus | reverse complement strand
GGCTCTGCTAAGCTAGGCTAGGCTGGATTGGGCTACGCTAGGCTTGACTGACTGTGTAAACTCCTTGACAGTGAACAGAGCCGGGCTTGTAGCTCTCCCAGATGTTACAGCTCATTAGTCTGAGTGATATTCCGCTTGGCTGGGCAGTTACCCTGATTCCGCTCTCCTCAGGCCAGCGCCGAGTCGCGATAGCGTGAGCTGTGAGCTGAGAGCGGTGTGTGAGAGTGGTGTGTTCAGGTGCGAGTGTGAGAGCGCCCACGTTCATAAGTGTGCATCTCTGCCCGATGAACTGATGCAATCTGACAAAAGAACTTCCTGTTTCGTTTTAGCTCTGTAGAAGAAGCAGCCAGATTAGGAACAAGTAGACCAAACGAACCAAAGCTGTCTTTACGCGTGACTGTTATAGATGTCAACAAACAACGCTGACACACACAGAGCAGTGAGACACACACATTGCAACAAGCAGGAGTAAATCACCACACACAGAGACAAGCCCTCAGGGAGGGAATGGTACCAGCAACAGCCAAAGCCTCATTGATACACGCGGAGGGGGCGTGGCTTAATGTGGCCACGCCCCCGAGAAGGACACAAATGGTGTTTGTCTATGGATGTCTAATGACAATCCATCAGATGCACATCTGAATGTTATGATTAGCCAATTAGAAGCTAATTGCCACAGACTTTAAGCAATGGCTGATGGGTTAATTGAGATCGTATTAGACACGCCCCCTCTTTAAGACACTCTCATTGGCCTGTGGGCCTTGTATTAGTCTTGATTTCCCATTCAGGAAATCCAACGTACATACTTGTAATATCGTTGATACAGTATAGTGGATAGGGATGAGGTTGACTGGATAGCACTATGCAGATGAGCTGTGAGGAGAGGCGGAGCAGGAGGGAGCAGGAGGTGAAGAAGGAAGGAGAGAGATGAGGGATGTGGAGGTCTGGTGACAGAGACAGCTGGGAGGAACTCAACCCATCGGGCTTTACACCACAAACACACACACACACACACACACATGCACACACGCACACATGCAGGTTCACAGATTGAGTGCGCTCAGCAAGAAGTGTTTCACGGATGACATCACGCCGTTTCCCTTTCTGTTTCCGCTTGAAAGACTTATCTTCCTAGCTCAGGTGGTGCCCCGTCTGTGCATTTACACACACAAATGCACACACACACACACACACACACACACACACACACACACACACACACACACACACACACACACACACACACACACACACACACACACACACACACACTCTCACACACACAGTTAAGCACATGTCACGAAGTAATCTCCCTCTGTGCATTAAACTCCCTTATGAAAAAAAAAGAAGAAAATCCTTCCCTCCAATTACCTTCTTCCCTGCCCTTTGCTCCTGTGTAACCCGCTCCTCTCAGCCTCTTTCTGCCTTCCTACTTCCATCTCTACTTGACCTCCCCTCTCCTGTCCTCCTCCTGCCTGCCCAGCCCTGTCCCTCAGACGGAGGCTCCGGGGCCAGGGGCCCCGCCGGACCTCGCCTCCCCTGGTGTGGAGCGTCTCTCAGCCTGTCCTTCCACCTGACTGACCCCCCCGCTGTGCATCGTGGAGCCTGGTAGACACATCACCATATGGCCAAACTCTACCAGCAACACGGCCGCTAGCACACGCCCAGAGTGAAGCAGCTTGAATGACAAACACACTAAGGATTCAGACAGCACAGCTGAAGTGTCAGATCAGTTTGTGGCCGGAGGGGACAAACGTAGTTAAACCCCTTCACTCTGTCCTCCTCCAAACCATCTGGTTCTGGGACTTCATGAATTAAATTAAGATGCAGAAATGTGTGTATTTCTGAACTGTTTTAAACAGTGCATGGAGAATACAGTCTGTCCATGCATTATGGATACAGTATAAACATGTTGTTGATGGGAGGTTTATAGAAAGTTGATTGAAATAAAATCTCCCCAAGCAAATGGAAGCAGATTGAGTGGTGAGGTTTTTATGAGTAATGACTTCATGTCAACCACAGGTAACAACACCTGCCTCTCTCCCTGGGAGCCCAACAACTCTCTGCTCCCCCAGTTAAACACGTCAGCCGTTAAACCACCACAGCCATCATTCCCTGTCTCTTTGTTGGCCGTCAAGCACTCCTTGGCCAGAACAGAGGGACAGCCCAGTAAAGCATCCACGCCATAAAGCAGCGTTTGTTTAGCAATTACCTTAATTCCGCCAAGCAGAAAATAAGTTCTGCTGTGTGGAGCGCTTGTCCGTGCTAAGTCCTGAACGTTTCACACACAGTAATTAGACGGTTCTTTACTGGGGGACCAGACCACAGTCTTGGACGACCAGAGGGAAAATGTAATGGCCAAAAGCAATTTACTTTTTCGGCAGAGGACACTTATTTCCATAAATATCTGATTTAATGATGTAAACAAATAGAATGGCATTGAGAGTGAATGGGTGGAAAGTGAATGGTTGGCCGCTTGCTTGGAATAAAAGGAATGACCGTAATGGGCCCAGCTGGTGTTTAGTAGGCAGAAGGAGATGTTTATGTTGTGGGCCTACTGTAAAACACACAGAGTTCAGATGCCCAGAAACCCTGGGACACTGTTTTGACTGGCTGTAGTCCACCAGACTGTACTTGGCTCACACATAGCACAGCTCCTTGTAAGATTTTGACACGGGTGCTAAGCTTGACATGGCTCCAGGAAGAATCTAATATATTTAATCTGATTATAAAATGTTATAACCAGACATTTGACATGCCAGATAACGTGCCACATCAGCTGTGTCCCCACACAGAAAATGATAAGTCCTTCATTGCTCTTGTGTGTGTGTGTGTGTGTGTGTGTGTGTGTGTGGGTGTGTGTGTGTGTGAGCCTGTGTGAGTGAGAGTGTGTGTGTGTGTGTGAGTCTGTGTGTGTGTGTGTGTGTGTGTGTGACCCTGTGTGAGTGAGAGTGTGTGTGTGTGTGTGTGTGAGCCTGTGTGAGTGAGAGTGTGTGTGTGTGTGAGCCTGTGTGAGTGAGAGTGTGTGTGTGAGCCTGTGTGAGTGAGAGTGTGTGTGTGTGAGAGAGAGCCTGTGTGAGTGAGAGTGTGTGTGTGTGTGTGTGTGATCCTGTGTGAGTGAGAGTGTGTGTGTGTGTGAGCCTGTGTGTGTGTGAGCCTGTGTGAGTGAGAGTGTGTGTGTGTGTGCGTACCTGCGGAGAGCCGAGGCCTGGTCCGGGGAGTCTGCATCTCCTGGCGTGCGTGGGGCAGCATGTGATAACGCTTGGCCTCGTTCACCAGATCCCGGCAGGCCTCCGACGTCTTGATGAGCTCCTCCCTGTCCACCACGTTCAGCAGGTAGGACGGGTGGATGAAGGGAAGACGCACCACTGCCAACAAGTCTGACACATGCTGGAGAAGGGAGGGGGGAGGGATGGAGGGAGGGAGGGAGGGAGGGAGGAGAGGAGAGGAGAGGGGAGGGGAGGGGGGAGGAGAGGAGAGGAGAGGAGAGAGGGAGGGGAGGAGGAGAGGGATGGAGGGAGGAGAGGAGACAGGGGGGATGGAGGAGAGGAGGAGGATAGAGGGATGGAGGAGAGGATAGAGGGATGGAGGAGAGGAGGAGATGGATAGAAGGAGGGGAAAAAAGGAGGAGAAAGAAAAAAGGAGTATGTCAAATTACTGTTTACAGATTTAAATCCGTTCCAACAGCAAGCAGAGACTTCCTGGAAAGCTCAAAGCTGGATAAGCAGCAAACAAGAAAAGAGAGATAGTAAATCACTAAATACGCCCCAGCACACATACACAACAACTACTTTCATGTCTGTGTCTTAGACAGACCATGGTAGAAATGCAACTCTGTTCGGTCTCATAATACATCTATATTATGCAAATGATTAGTTCACACAGGCTTCAAATAAATAAAGGAAAACACTGATGCACTTTGATGAAAAATAAGAAACCTACCGGTAATAAAATTGGTCTAGCTAACTGGGAGGATTTGACAGAAAACCAGACAGTGAGGTAGAGCATTAGTGTGTGTGTGTTGGGGGGGGGGGGGGGGGTGGTGCTTGTGTGTGTGTGTGTGACCACACAAGAGACAGGTGCTGGTTTGACATCTGTTGCCATAGTGACCAATGTCCATGGCTGCCACGCCTGTGTGTGTGTGCGTGTGTATACCGGGCTGTACCCCCGAGGGACTCTCATCCCTGTCAATGCTAAATGCTATAAACATCCCCAGTACAGCAGGGCTGCTGCCGAGAGAGGCTGACCCTTCACCCTGGGCCGGGAGCTACGCTCAGTCCAGCCCACTCTCCCAGAGCACACCCTCACAGAGCTGGAGCATCCCTGAGAGACAATAAACAAGCTGACACTCTGCCTTAGCATCTTTCTAACCAGCACACCTGGGGTCCAGGGCTGCTACATCCTGTTAGGCTGGCAGACACTACTTCAGCTGATGTGATCAGAGAGGAGGGGGAAAGAGGAGAGGAGGGGTGAGGAGAGGTGAGGAGAGGACAGGAGAGGAGGGGTGAGGAGTTGAGGAGAGAAGATGAGAGGAGGGGAGAAAAGGAGAGGAGGGATGAGGAGAGGAGGGGAGAAGAGGAGGGGAGAGGTGAGGAGAGGGGTGATGTCTGTTGATATTTCTTTTATGTGGACATTCCTTAAGGAGGCAGTTTCTTTTTCCTAACAAACACACTGTTTACCCAAAAGTATATCAAACAAACAACTCAATACCAACAACTCAATATAACAAATACTGGCTGTCCCTTTCCAGAACTGGTAAAGAGCAACACATTGGGCTACTACCAGTGAGACTTGAGACTGATCAAAAGTACTGACTACACACATTCAGAAGTTCTAGGAACTGAGTTAAAGTTGTGTTGGACTCACTGCATTTATCAACCTATAAAGACCATCCTGGAATAGCAGCAACCTGCTGACCTATTCCGACCCCTTGAGTTATCTGGGTCAGCTTGGGCCAGGTGCTTCTCTACGAGCCGCTGCAGGGAAGATCAAATATCCGTGTGTGTATTTGTCCGATGACCGTGTGGAACAGACTGTTACAAAAGTCTAGTTCGGGGATATTCAGAGTGTAAGCAAAGGTCTGTGTGCCCACGGGTTTCCAGGTCACAGCCCTCCAAACCGTCATTCCAGCTGCCCTCTACTTCCGGTTCATTCCAGCTGCCCTCTACTTCCAGATAATTCCAGCTGCCCTCTACTTCCGGTTCATTCCAGCTGCCCTCTACTTCCAGATAATTCCAGCTGCCCTCTACTTCCGGTTCATTCCAGCTGCCCTCTACTTCTGGATCATTCCAGCTGCCCTCTACTTCCAGATCATTCCAGCTGCCCTCTACTTCCGGTTCATTCCAGCTGCCCTCTACTTCCAGATCATTCCAGCTGCCCTCTACTTCCGGATCAGCTTCGCCATGCATCATCCATCGATCAGTTTTAATACGTAATCAAATCGCTTTTGATATGCCTGGCAAAATAGCTGGAGTTGTGCTTCCTGTCCCTCTGTTACAACAGTATATGTCCTTGCTTCGTGTACTTGGTGTTGCTGGGTTTAAAGGGAGCCAGTGGCCAGCTGTGACCTCGGCACAGGAAACACAATGAAGAGACTATCAAAGCATCCCGCCACCATTGGAGGCTTGAATTATTCAGATCCTCCTGACTCACTGACTTGTGTGAGAGAGGGAGAGAGAAGGAAGAACAGAGCAAAAATAGAGGGAGAAAGAAAGATGTCTAGGGAGAGAGACCCCTTATCCTCCACTGTTCACCTTCTCTCTCTTTCTCTCTCTCTCTCTCTCTTTCTCTCTCTCTCTTTCTCTCTCTCTGTCCACCTCCATCCCTGACTCTTCCTCCTACGTAGGGTGTATCGAAGATGTATGTAGATTTGAGCACAGTGCAGATTGTGTGGATTGTCTTGTCAGTATTAAAGGCAACACAATCCATGCTTTCAAGAGAATCTAGTGACTAATCCAAACTCATCCTATCCTCCCACAAGACTCCCACACTTGCAACATCCTTTCATTTCTCCCTCTCTCCACCCATCCATCCCTTCCTCTATCACTCCCTCCCTCCACCCATCCATCCCCCCCTCTAACATTCCCTCCACCCATCCATCCCCCCCTCTAACACTTGTCCCCCAGGAGTTGGGTGGTGAGTAGGGGGTGGAAAGCTCAGTTCTCCCTGTGTGTAGCTCAGTTCTCCCTGTGTGTTTGGTTCACTCCTGAGGTTACACTAATAATGGCCTCCATGTCTATGTGGGCTGAGCTCCAGGGGTTCCCTTTACGAAGCTCCTCTCGGTGAAAAGCTGCGCCCAGACATGCAGCGGGGGGGGGGGGGGGGGGGGCCGCCTGGGAGCACAGCTGACGGAGCACAGGAGGAGAGAGGGAAGGGGGAGGTGAGGGAGGAGATGGGGATCAGGGAGTAAAGGGAGCAGAGAGGGAGCAGAGATGGAGGGGAGTGGGGAGGGAGGGAGGAGAGGAGGAGTGCTGATTGGCTCTGAGACGGCGCTGTACGTCTGACCTTGGAGCAGTACTACCAAGCTACGTTTTTGTATCTAGGACATTCATGTTTCTGGGTGTTGCTAGGACGTCTTGCTAGGTGTATTATTTTTGTTTCTTATATACTAGTGTAATAATTGGACCAATACGCTGTTCCTATTGGTCCAGAAGACGTTCTCAAAAGTGAATAAATCCGTTTATATACCTCCTGAAAGTTCGCAGAGGTAAATAAACGTTTTTACGGACCTAGCAACAAGCGGTTGCCTTGGAGATGTAGCCATTGACCTTAACAACGTGGCATCTGCTCGGCAACAAAGTAGCCTAAATTGCCTTAAAAAAAAACTAAAACAACCAAATGCACAGGTCCGCAAATGCCCCGCAATCGCTTCCCGTTTTAAAGAAGTATCTGAAGCAGACAGAAGACGAATTGATGTTGTTAATATGTTGCCTTGGAGATGTAGTGACGTCACTAGTGCAAGTGCAGCTGATTTTTGACAATGTTTTTGTTTAAATGTATTTTCTCTTAATATGTATTATGAGGTAATCAAGTAAGGGAATTAGATAATGTGTGTGTGTGTGTGTGTATAGGCCTACACCGAAGACAATGCCTCTCTCCCACACTAGTCCAGATTCATTCTCAGCAACTTCCCATGGCCCTCTCTCTCTCTCTTTATATTTATCTTCCTCACTCTTTTTTTTTTCTTCTTCAACTCCATCCCTCCCATTCTTTGTCTTTCTACCATCTGAATGAAAGTCTGGGGTTTCACAAAAGCGTATTTACCATTCATCTTGTTTTTAAACAAGATGAATAAACAATAAACAATCCCTCTCTCTCCCTCTCCCCCCCTCTCCCTCTCCCTCTCTCCCTCCCGAAATATATACTGTTTTATACCCATGTAAATATACTATGCAATCCATATACATACACAAAGCCTTCCACTCAACAATGGCAACTCACAGACTGAATATTATTAAGTATGCCGAAAGACAGACGCATCATAAGACTGTCAAGGACGCACAAACATTCACAAACGCCCACTCAAACCCACACACACACACACCAAAAAATGAATGGTCTGTTTTGTGTCTGAGGGATAATGTGTCTATGGGTGCTTCTCAGATCTGTCAGACAGCCAGGGGGCTGCCTGGACTAACACATGACAAATGTGCTCTGAGGATTTCTCATTTCACTACTGACAGAACAGACCTACCGCCGTGTGTATGCGTGTGTGTTCTGAGCTCCACGCTGCGCTTATACAAATGATACTTGCACGCTCATATTTATTTGCTATCCTTTGAACAGATAGAAATGCTCTCCTGCTTCAGTGTGAAAAATGGACTGGTAAGTGGAACTGCTCTTTCAAACACAGCCCTGTGTGACACACACACACACACACACACACACACACACACACACACACACACACACACACACACACGCATCAGCACTTTCAAAAGGGAAAAAGACTGGAACTTACAAACAAAGGAGTATATGGGTGAAAGCAAAGATTATGAGGCCGCAGGTGTGTGTGTTTGTGTTTGCGAGTCAGTGTGTGTGTGTATCCAGACAGTGCACATGTGTTCTAATGCATGCCCTGCTCGCTCACCGGAGCGTATAGTCGTGCTGAGTCTCTTAACACTAACATGTGCTCACCTAGACTGACCACAGCCAGACCAGAGGCTGCTTGGTCCTCAGAGATGTGTCTGCAAGCTTAGCTTAGCTATTATGTGTGTGTGTGTGTGTGTGTGCGCTAGGACGGATGGAGCGATATGATTGGTGGAGGGAGAGAACACAGTGAACTACGACCGCCCCTCAAAGCTCCACTGGTGGGTGCAGCTGTTTAAGGACTGCACCGTCAGCATGACTGCACTCACTCACTCATTCATTCACTCACACGCCATCTCCCTCACCTCTGTGGTTCTCTCACACTGTTGCTGTGAGTTCCATTCTACCCAAACTGTACATTATCTCTTCATACTGTACATTGTCTCTTCATACTGTACATTATCCACCCATACTGTACATTATCTATGCATTTTAATAAAATACACCCAGGTGTCTAGAGGTTTGTATAGAGAGGATCTGTCTCTTTATCTGCCTGTTCAGTTGCATTGAATCATTCTGGTGTTATTGGATAAGCTCGAAAAGGTAGACCTTCAATTGGCACTCAAACTCATCTGCAAAAGAAGATTTCTTTTCTTTTAAGCGCTTTCGCCAAGAATAAGATGACTTCTGGAAAACAAAAGACATTTCTTTAACAAAAAGCCTAGGGAAATTAATAAAAACTTTAAATTGGTTCTGAAACATTAAATGCCAGAACAACCATGGTTTCTTTTGTCGAGCTAACACAGATTTAATTTGAGTTGTGAATCTGACCTTCACATCAGGTAAATCCAGCATTGAAGATCCTTCTTAGCAGTAATGATAGTCTGGGTCGTCCAAAATAACCAATTAATCACTCTGCTTTGTGACTCCCAGTCACCCTGCTGGTTAGGAGTCACCAGGAAATATGATGTAGCAGTTGCGAGAGAGAGAGAAAGACAGAAAGAAAGAGAGAGGAGAGGAGAGAGAGAGAGAGGGAGATAAGAAATGAAAAGAGAAGTAGAGAGAACTAGATAAGGAGGAAGAGTGGGTGGGTGTTGTAATTGGAGCTGTGTGTCTCCAGTCTCCCCTCAGCGGCGTGTAGGTGAATGTAAGAAGTATAAATCGGCCTTTAAAGGCTAGGTAGCTAGGTTATCGAAAAGTCGGAGCGAATTTACAAATTAGCCGTTTCATCAATAAAATAAGCACATTTTTGACAACTACACTGCCCATTTCTCGTCACATTTTAATTCAGATGCTGATTTACATGTACTGTTTAGCTGAAATATGAATTATAAAAACTTACAGCAATGGCGGTCAAAGGATTCTGTTCGTCTTGTTGGTCACGGCAACCCCACCCCCGCCCCTGACGCAAGCGGTTCTTAATACGGACCAATCACAGCCAAGGGGTATCCGTAAAATGACGGACGGACAGTCGGATAGTCAGGAAAATCAGGAGGTGCACGTAGAGCTCTCCGAGGGACTCGGAGAGGGCACGGAGAGGGAGTTCCTCGTCGGAGAGTGCGTTCCCTGTGTCCGTCTCCGTAAAAACGGAGAAGTATAAATCGGCCTTAATTCGGCCTTAACTGACAGCTAACTGAGCTGCTAGCCTGCTATATACCACTTCTGTATTTACATCAGTTGGTGAGGGAAAGGCTGTAATGATGCAACGATTAATCTGGGTGGTGGCCAGAGAGTTGAAAACATTTCTTTCATCTTTGACCTCATGAGCTTAATACCAGATGAAAGCAGTTTAGTATCGCTGCTACCTTTCTAGGAACCCATAAGAACTTGTTGGTTTAGCATCCCAGTTACATGAGAATCACAACAACATTCAGTGTGCGGTAATATTAAGCATATATGACACGACAATCAAAGATAAGACTGTGTTTGATATTCTTTTAAAACTCATACTGTATTCTAATCGCTGACAAAGCTGTAATATTAATACATTATAGGAGTCTTAGTTGTTTAGTTGAGGCCCATGGTTTTCCCTGCCCTAGTATTCTGTCTGTTTCCCAGGTGTGTGATCCGGTCCTGGTCTTGTCTCTCTCCTGGCTCCCTGCACTTCCTGTCTCTTGTTTCAACCATATGGTTGTCCATTTGTAATTACCCTGCCCTGTATACATGTGTGCTCCTTTTGCCAGTCCTTGTTGTTTGTTATTGGTGACTAAGTGACTATACCTGCCGTGTTCCTGTTTCGAAGTAAAGTCTTCTGTTTGCATTGATCCTGCCTGTTTGTCTCCTTGTGTTTGGGTCCACCCTCTGTGCTCACCCCGTGACAGAGACCTTCTCGAGGCACACATTGAACACCGAAGAGGAAACGGCCTGTTATCGACAATTAAAGGCTCTGAATCAGGCTGGAAATCAGACCTCGGCCCCTCTCGCTGGCTCACGTTAGAGACAGCCCAGTACACACAGAAACTAAGACCTCCACAGCCCACACACATGTACACACTTGCCTGCAGACACACACACACACACACACACACACACACACACACACACACACACACACACACACACACACACACACACACACACACACACACACACACACACACAGCTAGCAGCCTTTCCTCTCCTGCAGGGAGTGTCGGCACTGTGACAATCAGCTCTGACGTGTTATTAAAAAATGTCACAGGTTCCGGGGGAACAATTTCCACTGACTTCCTGTTCCAGTCAACTGGACAGGAAGGGGAACGAGGTGAAAATGAGCTTGTGGTGGACCGAGAAGATACGTTTCACTTCTCGGCTCAAGTTTCTATTTTGGAAAGTATATTCTTCCCTCGTTTTCATTCCTCCCCAACTCTTTCTCCTTATTTTTTTCTTTATTTGGACTTTCTTTCTGTGTTTCCTCCTGGGTTGGGGTTAGTGTTCCGGTCACACACAGATCAGAGATTAGCCAATCGGCCGGGAGCTCCTTCACGGCTCCTCTCCCTGATGTCACAGCACAAGGCTGGGAGATCCAGCCCTGAATATGAGAGTCCCTCTAAGGAGACAGATGGATCGGTGTGTCTCATTTCCTCCGGGTTTGATGTTTGTTTAGAGTGAAGGTAGAAAAAAAGCTCTGTCCATTTCTCTTCTGTCTGTTTTCTGTTCTGAAAGGGCTCACCTTTCCACCCCTCCAACAGACTGTGAGATTGCTGCTAAGCTCCACTGTCTGGACGCAGGGCCTTTGATGCTAAGAGTCGAGAAGCAGATACGGACACACAGACACAGCTACACACACGCACAAACACACATACAGCTACAACACACATACAGCTACACACACGCACAAACACACACATACAGATACAGTATAGCCACACACACAGCTAGAGCTACAAACACAAACGCACACACTTTGATATAATTCATCTTTTTCTGTATTGTACGGTTCTACACAGCTCAATGATATCTCTCTCTAGGGACTCACATCCTTTGCTGAATGAGAAGTCTTAAATTTAATTTTGGTAAAATCCAGCTAACTTTTCTGTTAAGTTTTGCCACAACAATGAGTGCAGGGTCACAAAGAGCTAATGCAGGTTCAGTCAAAACGTTAATTCAAACAATTAGCTAAATGCCTTGCGGTGAAGTGATGTCTTCTGCCAATACAGTAGAAAAATGACTGCAGTTATACTGTACTGTAGACGGCATCACTAAAGGTGGCACCAGAGGCGCCTGTTTCTAACCTCATTGATCTTGATGAGAAGTCACCCTTCTAAATGAGCAATGCTTCGAGTGATGGACTGGACTAATTGAACCAGGCAATCTTCTCACCTTCATTTTTAAACACGCCTAAATGAGTGTGTGAATGTCCTCTGTGTTCAGTGTTCGTCTTCCTAATTGCCAAACCACCAAACATCTCCGATCCATAACCCCTTTTCATATGCGAGGCAGAGCACCCTGCTGGTGTCGCGACCCTGAGACCTAAATCAATCTCCCTCAGTGCCCGAGGTGTGACCTCCAGTACTTTACAGTCAGTGTCAATACACATCTCTGGGAATAGATACGCTTTATTCATCCTCACCTCGTCCTCTGGAAACATCCATCGAGCTCCACTGGATGGCTGTAATTATTCAGGCGGGGAGGAGATGGTCGTGAATGCCAGACAGCCAGAGCAGCTTGTTAGTTTGTCTGAGGTGGTGGCTGGTAAATATAGTATAGACCACAATAGAGTGGAGGCTGGTGTTGGGCACTGCTGCTGACAATCCTAGCACTCTGTATTTACTGTCATCCTGAAGGTGATGACATTAGGGAACACCAACCGCTGCAGAGGTTTTGTAAGGCTCGACCGAGTCTGTTGTGTGTTTTGTAGGAGTCTTAGAAAAAATGCCTGCCATTGGCCACCTGCTAGATCCCCCCCCCCCTGACACACACACCACACACACACACACCACACACACACACACACACACACACACACACACACACACACACACACACACACACACACACACACACACACACACACAGGTGACTCACTTGAACTCTGGTGTTAGGGTCTCTCTTGATCCACTTGATGGCTGTCTCATAGACCAGCTCCTCAGCCTTGGTGTTGAGACTGTCGTTGGAAAGGTACGCCACCAGGTCATCTTTAGACACACTCAAGATCTCCTCCTGGCCTGCCACCTGCCACACACACACACACACACACATGATGCTTTGAAGTCGTTCAGAATTGTGAATGTGAACACACACACGCTACTATGCTGTTCAGATGACAGGATGTGGATTTCGCATTCATGCTATTGATATTCAAGGTGACTAAGTCAGTATTCATCCATGTCAATCAATACCCTGTCTGGATGGAAAGGTCGGTACTCACCTCTGGGAAGTTCTGCAGGGCAAAGGCCTTGGCCATATTATGGAGCTCTGTACATCTCATAGCCTCAGCCATGGCCAGCACGCCCAGACAGTTTCCTGCTGTCAGCTGTTTCTCTGGAGATGGGGGGAGAGAGAGAGAGAGAGAGAGAGAGAGAGAGGGGGGGGGGGGGAGAGAGAGAGGTAAGACAATAGAGGAAGAAAGCGAGAGAGAAAGTGGTTGAGAGAGAGAGAGATAGAGATAAAGAGATAGCGAGAGGGGTAGAGGGAGAGAGGGAGGTAAAGGGAGAGAGGGGGGCATTAGAGAAAAGAAAAGAGAGAAAAGGGAGAGGAGGAGGAAAGAAGCCATCATTCACACATCCATAAAAGATCATAGGCCTGGGAGAAGGGGACCTGAGAGATGGGGTTAGGGGGGGGCGACGGGTCGTCTATCGGGGTGTGTATCTGAGGCTGGGGAGAGAGTGTAATAACTCAAACAGCTCCAGGGACAAACAACAAGGGGAATCGATCGCTCAGAGCCCAGGTGGCAGGCTGTGAACTGCAGGAGGCTGGAGAGACCTAGCAGGGATTAGCTCAGCCAGTTAAAGGCTTCTACCATCCCAGCAAAAACACACACACACAAAATATGTCATGCCCATACATAGGAAACAGGCACCTTACTGGAATACAGATCAGCATCGCACTCACTCACACACACAAGCACACACACACACACAAGCACACATGGACTCACAAGCACACAAGCACTCACACACACAAGCACACAGGCACTCACAAACACAAGCACACATGCACACACACAAGCACACATACACTCACAAACACAAGCACACATGCACACACACACAAGCACACAGGCACTCACAAACACCAGACTGAGCTGTGGCCACAGTGAGAAGCCTGATCAAACAGCAGCCACTGGAGTGAACTATCACCAGACTGCTCATCAATAAGCCCAGAGTCTTCCCAAAACAAATATCCCCCACTAAAGGTCAGCTAACCACAACAACAAAAAGCTCACGCTAAATAAACCCATGGTTTATGTGACATCAAAGACAGACTTGGGTCTAAAAACTATAAATGGAAAAACAGACAGTGATCTGTGACATTGATCTGTCCACGTTGTAGTGTTTTATTATTTTTGTCACAGTGTTCATAGCTGTGCAGATGACTTCAGTGGCTGTGTGTGTGTGTGTGTGTGTGTGTGTGTGTGTGTGTGTGTGTGTGTGTGTGTGTGTGTGTGTGTGTGTGTGTGTGGACAGTAAGTACATGTCGGTCTGAGTGTGTGAGACGCGTGCATGCGTGCCTCTGTATGTGTGTGTCTGAGTGTGCATAATGTGTGTCCGTGCCTGTGTGTGCAGATGCATGTGCGTGCGTATGTGAATCCATGCGTGAGTGTGTAACAGCCCATAAACCCAGTGAAGAGGTAGAGAGAGAGAACCAGTGTGGTTTTATACCAGGCCTTGACTGGAGCTTCTGTTGGCTGTAAATCCTCACCACAGGGTCAGCACAGAGGGAGACCTGCCCCACCACGATGGTCTGAAGGTCAGCACCAAATACATTGGACTTACAGTTCTGGAGATTTACTGGCAAAACCCTGAAGCCAAAACTGGAGTTTCTATTCCATGCCAACCATCATTCAATGAGTGGATTTTACTTTCAATAACTGATGAGGCTCTGTGTTAATTGGAATCTCAATAAATATAAAATAAAAACATGCTCTATGTGGGTGAAGAGCGTTCTTTGAGATCCTTCGAAGTTTTAAGTTTACTTTCAGGTTTTTTTTTGTCGTCTACCAGGCCAAAACTAGGCCAAGCAAATGTTTGTTTGCTTTTTTCTCTGCAGTACATTTGTAAAAAAACACAAAAAAAAACTTCAATATCTCTGACATGGTATCAATTTCTCTTCTCTCGGTTCAAGGACAGACTGTACTTGTGCTCCTTCCTCAGTCAGGCTCTCAGATGTCATGTATCACGTCCAGCTAGAGCACTCTGACGTTTTGATAGTGAAGCGGACCTGAGTTACAAATGGTTCTCCTGTTTTCTGCTTCTGAGCTACAAGTCCATATATTCGGAAGGAAACAAGGAAAATAAATCGATATGTGGGGGCCGATTCTCCTCACCATCTCCCCACCCCACACCCCCTCCTCCCGCTGACCTTTCTTCTTCTGATGAAGCCCAAACATTCACAGTGTTACTCGCATCCCAAGCCAGCTCTATTAAATGGTACGCAAAACCTGACATTTGGAGTTACTCTTAGTCCCTTGACCCTCTAAAACCCATGACTACCCATTTGCTTCCCAGTTTACCCCCAGGGTCCCCTCTCATCACCCTCCCCCCCCCAGCCCAGGCCGCCACACAGAGACCCCCCTCCCTGCTCCTAACCTTGTCTGAGTATTGATCCACTCTAGTATCCATGGATTCCATCATCACTCTCGCCAGCAGATTTGACATTTAGCTGACAATTGTTCCCTGACCTTTGTATAAATGTGCTCTGGTGTGTCCTGATGCCTCTGCATGGGGGAGGTGGGGGAGGCTGGGTGCCCAGTGTAGGTAGGGGAGGGAGGGGGCCAGTGGAGGTGGGGGAGAGAGGTAGGGAGGAGAGGTTGGGGCCCAGTGGAGGTAGTGGAGGGAGGGGGCCAGTGGAGGTGGGGGAGAGAGGTAGGGAGGAGAGGCTGGGGCCCAGTGAAGGTAGGGGAGGGAGGGGGCCAGTGGAGGTGGGGGAGAGAGGTAGGGAAGAGAGGTTGGGGCCCAGTGGAGGTAGGGGAGGGAGGGGGCCAGTGGAGGTGGGGGAGAGAGGTAGGGAGGAGAGGCTGGGGCCCAGTGAAGGTAGGGGAGGGAGGGGGCCAGTGGAGGCTGTTAGGAAGTCAAATCGTCCCTCTCTACTCTGGCAGGATTCCTTCCAGCTCTGGACACCTGACAAAAAGGGTGCGAGGGACCTGATGCCAGACACAGCCAGGAAATTCAGGCTTTGGACAAGATGCTTTTTACACACCCACACACACACACACACACCCACACACACACACACACACACACACACACACACACAAAGACTTGGGACATGGACGCTGGATTCCACATACCTAGAAAGGACACACAGACTTTGCAGAAGGTGTTGAACTGGAACTTGTTGGCCGCTTCCAGCAACGTCTTGGCATTGGCCGAGTCAATAACCAGCGAGCCCGTGTAGACGAACTCCAACAGCAGCTCTAGGACGTCCGCTCCAATGTTGCTCATGGTCAGCTCCAGCTTGTCCCCGTTCCTCGTCTCCCCTGACGACCTGGCAGACCAATCACGGCAGAGAGAGGCATTAGGAAGACTGAGAGGCAAGCCAGCTCCACACACCTAGAGGCTCCACACAGCCTCGACTCACCCCCAACCTGGGGTGGTACGAGTGGGGAGGAAGGGACAGGTTACACCATAAGATGCAAAGTAAGGTAGAAAGGGGGAGATAAAGAGGGTTTCTAGCGTTTTATTAGACTAGATTTGTAGGATAAACATTTCTAGTGCTGCATCTGAAACAAAGCGTTCTCTCGAAAAACAAGGATTAGGGGGGGATCACAAGTTATTGCTTTCTGTCTTATCATGGCAAGCCAAAAAAATAAAATAATAATATTCAAAAAGGCATGCTTTGACACGTGTACAATTTCATGTATGCATAGATATCACATGGACATGCATACTGTGTACAGGTAATATGTGGACCGGAGGCAGACAGAGCGAGAAAGCGAGGGAGAGTGAGAAGAGAGAGAGATGGAGGAGTGGAATGGGGTGGGAGTGAGTGGGGGCTGATGGAGACAGTGATGGATGGCCAACGGTTAGCTACAGCAGTTGTCTTGTGATGATAGCTGCGGCTGTGCCCGTGACAATAACACTGCTGTGAAGCGTGCTGTACATCCAACACCGCCAACCCTAACCCGTGATGAACGCCAGGCTGGGGAGGCATGGACGGGCGCAGCGCAGGAATGCGATACGTCCCCTAATGCGGCCCTGTAATGGAGGATGTGCTGAGCGTGGAGGGCTGCACAGGCCGAGAGCATGGTGACATCATGGGGATCAAGTAGCCGTGATTAGTTCCTATGTCAGTGGTCCCCAGGGGCCGGACGAGAGTTGGGTAACAGCTCACCACCGATGTTTAATGTCCCATGTGAAACAATAATCCACTCAAGGGCATAATAAATGGAATCAATGCCCAAGAATGCACAGGGTAGCCTTTTGTGTCTTTTCCCCCGCGGCTATGGACACAAACAATATGAAAACTAGCGTGCATTGAGATGGATGGTGGGTGTTTTGTCTCTGTTTTGCACAGTGCCTAGCTGATGATGATGTGTTTGTTTCTCGGTGGGTTTGAGAGGTGTTTTCCGACAATATCACAATCAGTCAGATTTGTGAAACGTCGCAATCAGACTCGGAGACAGCGCAAGACAGACAGACAGACAAATGGACAGAATGGTTAGTGGGGAGCGAGGGGAGAGAGGGAGGGAGGGAGGGGGAGGGAGGAAGGGAGTTGGTTCTTCCACAGGGAGCCAGCAGCCATCCTTCTGAGGGTGGGGAAGGGGGTTGTTCCATAACTACGCCTGGCTCTTTTAAATAAGAGCTCCACCCCCCCCCCCCCTCGATCCTACCCCCCCCCCCCACCCCGCCCACCTCCAACCACCTCCACCACACCTAAACAAAGCCTTTGTCCTCGCTGCAATAATCACCAGTTGCCTGTATATGAACTGAGACATTAGTCGTCATTGAGAGCGCACGCAGAAGGTGAGAGGGGGGAGAAGGACAATGCAAAAAAAATAAGACAATGTTTTTTTTTAATCTCTGGATGGACATAGGCTGTGAAAACCAAGGCAGTGGTGCTCTGTCCTCCTGCAAAGCAAAAAGCCACATGGTGTTATTGTCCTTCCACCCTAAGCTTCTGCAGTGGCAGTATTAAGATAGAGAAAGGGTGTGTGTGTGTGTGGGGGGGTGGTGGTGGTTTAGTCCAGGGTTAAGCGATGGAGGAGGTGGGGAAGAGAAGAGAAGGAAATAAAAAAAGGTAAAAATAAACCAAGAGCATGCTCATCAACCAGGTCAATTAGTGCAATCGGAATCGGCTGGAGTGGCAATTTGTTTTGTCTAAAGCACTTTTGTTATGGAAATTACTTTCCATCTATTTAGAGAGAGGTGGATGTATTTATGCTGCATCTGATTGCAGACTTGTTTTTTAGGATGATAGAGAGAGCGGGAGCGAGAGCAGAGAAAAAGAGAAAGAGAGAGAGAGAGAGAGAGAGAGAGAGAGAGAGAGAGAGAGAGAGAGAGAGAGAGAGAGAGAGAGAAAATGAGGTAAGCAGATGACAGCGAGGAGATTTAGTCAGATAAATTTTGTTTACAAAAAAAATTTTCTCCCCAGGAAAAATAGTTTTCAATTCAGAGTGGTCTGTCAGACGGGGAGGCGAGCTGAACGAGAGAGGAAGTGATATACATAGATCACTAACGTGTCCCTCAGCATAACGACTTCACAGACAAAAAAACAAACATTCAAATGTTTTGTAAAAAGGCCTATTCAGACACACATATGCATATTTCTACATAACTCTCTATGCATGGAGGAAGTTTGCTAATAGAAATCAACTTCATGGGACAATAATACAAATGTATTCACTCCGTCTTTATCAAGAGAACTCCAGTCCTGGAATTAGCATAGTGTGCTCATTTGGTTCACACAGCACTCGTTGTAGTTTATAGTTTTGTGTGTGCCTGTTTGTCAGCACTCTGTGGTTCTCCGTGCATGACTGTAAGAGTGACAGAGGAGCTCCTCACTGAGATGAGACACACTCACTAGCAGGTGGTCACTGGAAGGGATATGCACGTTGCCATTAATATTCACTGGCTCAAACCAGGAGAATATTATGAACTGAGTTCTTAGCATTTTTAGAACTAAACCCTGAAAGATATGCCACCAAACCACTGCCTTCCACAGCAGGTCTAGCTGAGAGAGGGATCTAAGCTCTCTATAGTGTCTACTGCCATGACTGTCCAGAAGGCATATTGAAATGACTTTGGCACTGTTGTCTAGCTCTTTCTGCGTCTTTGGGAGAGGTGAGGGAGGAGACAAAGAGAGAGTAAGAGGGAAGGAGGGACAGAGGGAAGGAGGGAAAAGGAGCTCGAATTTTTCGACAGTGTTTTAGAGCTGTTGTTGTTGGCATGGTCAAAGGAGAGGGTTAGAGAGAGAGAGAGAGTGGAACAAATACCATGAGAGTGTGTGTCAAGACAGCTCAGAGTATGTGTGTGTCTACATTACAGCCATGCTGCAGATGCAGTGGCCATACATTTAAGGGGTACAGAGCAAACTTATTGAAAATCCTGAGGGGTAAAATGGAATTACTAGGGGTGATCTGTCTCTCTGCTCTGTGCATGGGCTTCTAAAGGAGAAGGTAATAGCTTTTTTGGTGGGTGAGTGCGACCGTGCCTGCACATTCTGGAGCCGTATTACATCCTTCAGGTAGCACGATACAGCCGACCAGTCTTTGACAAGCTGGATTCATTGGGAGCCAAATACATAAAAACTGTGAGCTCTTTTTAGAAGTAGACTTTGAAAAGAGAGGGAGGAAGACAAATGTAGGGGGCGGGGGTGAGAGAGAGATTGTAAGAGAGAGAGAGAGATTTTTATCCAAATATAATAATGTGCTCTACAACCATAGGAATAGAGAGGAAATGATTTGCATAAATTGATGTAATTATGGATGTGAGCAGTTAAACTGAATGTCGTTTTTATTTCTATCATCTTAGTTTTATCTGTAGCTGGTATTAGTCCTCATTTGTTCCTGAACAAAACATCTATCAAATGTTACAGATATTTTCCTTGAAGAAGTAAGTGATGAGCATTTTGACGGTATATGAAACAGTATATCTGCAGAACTCCAAAATATTCCTGACATTAAACAGACATTAAAAAGTTCACATTCACAGCAGCTCAAATTAAGACCACTGATCAAAAATGGCAAAACGAGTTCAAATGCGGTGCTGTGATATTTCCTTGCTATTTATTTAACAACTAATGATAGGAAAACAAGATAAGCCTTCTAAATGAAAATGAATTTTCGAAATGTAAACAAGAATTTACGTTATTACTTCTTTCATGGAGCACTAGCGAAGCATATGTGCCCATTAAGACTTTAATTTCTTACGTGTGTATCTGTGTGAGTGTGTGAGTGTGTGTCTGACTTGTGTGTGTGTGTGTTTTGAGTTCAGGGGAAATGAGCAGAGATGCACTCTCGTACCCATATCTACCCTCTCTCTAAGTGATGGCTGGCTGCCTGGATAACACGGGAGAATTATAGCCCTGCACCATACCCCAACACACACACACACACACACGCAGAGACACACTCCTAGTTTATGAGGTGCTGACAAGGTGTCTCGGCAGTGGTGAATACCTCCTAGAGCAGCACAGCGCGTGAGGAGGGCGTTGCTCTCTTTCGTTTGACCTCATAAAGAGCAGGACGGCCAGGGGGCCATGTGTTGCATCAGCATAATTCCAGACAAGCTGGATAGTGACCTGAATGGCACACAGAGGTCCTAACTCACTGACAGGCTCAAATCCCTGTGCTCTGCCCAGCTCTGCACATGCCAGAGACTGACTGAACGACACCTCTGAGACACAAAGCTCTCTCTCTCTCGCTTTCTCTCTCTCTCTTCTCTCTCTCTTCTCTCTCTCTCTCTCTCTCTCTCTCTCTCTCTCTCTCTCTCTCTCTCTCTCTCTCTCTCTCTCCTTTCCTTAATCTGTCTCTCTCTCTCTGTAAGGAGTAAACAGTTCAATGTGAGTCTTATGAATTGAACAGTAGTTACACATGGGGGGTATTTCTATTCTGTCTGTCAGGATGGATTACTATAACTTTATCTTGGCATACAGTTGACGTTTTATACAATTCATAATTAGTCTAACACAGTCATGACATATTGTTCTAAATTTGCAGTTAAATGAGAAAATTCTATTTCTGATTTAATCTCAAAAGAGAAAAGCCCTGTTATGATGACAAATTATGGGAGTTTTACAATTAATTATTCACTTAATGAGAATTTGCTCTATCAAGCAGCCAAATTAAACAGGTACGAAAATCCAGACAGGAGGCTGAGAGATGCAGATGAACTCTGAGGCTGGTAAAATCCTGCCTCCTCTGGGAGTCTGTGTCTTTCTGGGGACAACATCTTTATGCATAACCTAGCTCCCTCCTGCCAGAGGAACAGAGCCCATGTGATTGACAGCCTGACCAGCATGGGGCCGTCAAGTCTTTCCAAACATGACAACATCTACCAGGGTCCTCTGTGGTATCGGCAAGGTCATGAGCACGGCTCCTGTGTGTGTGTGTGTGTCTTTAGAGAGAGAGACAGAGAGAGAGATGAGTGTGTCTCTGTATAGATGTGACTATGTGGCTGTTGTGTCTCTAAAGAGCTCGTCCCCTTCTCTGCTGTCGCCGAGCTTCCCCATTCAGGGGGAACAAGCGTATCTGTGAGAGCAAAGAGCGCGGCGTGGCTGCCTCGCCTCCGCGCCGCCGCAGCTGATAAGCAGCGTGCTGCTCTCTCTGATGAGCTCACGAGGGCGACGGCCTGGCTGCAGGGCAAGCGGCATGCTCCCCGAGGCTTTAGAGCTGCAGCTAGCGACTGTACTGTCTGTCTGTCTGTCTGTCTGTCAACCAGGCGCTCTGCTCTGCTATCTCTGCGAGCGGGGTGGGGGGGGGGGGGGGGTGGGGGTGGAACAAAGACATATGACGAATAAAAGAAACACCGTCGGTTCCAGGGGGCTCTCAAGCAAGTCGAAAAAACACCTGCAAGGATCTGAAGTAGGGATGAGGACATTAGGGAGAGGGTTTTCCCTTCCAAATAACACACAGGGAAGGTGTACACATACACACACTATGTGTCAAGCTATGGAAGATATACACACTCAAAACACAAACAGAAACTATTGCACTTTGTCTTACTCTGTCTAACACATTCACACCCACACACACACACACCCACCACCACACACACCACACTCACCTCAAACCTAGCTAAGGAAGGCAAGCAGCCTACAGACACAATAGAACATGAGCGACGGAGAAATGTAGTAATACTTGGATTCAGTTCAAATGAATACATTAATGGAGGGTGCATTAACCTGTGAGAAAGCAGCGCTTCAGTAAGCGGCGGCTTTCTCTTTGTCCTTTTCCTCGCAACTCTAAAGCCATTCCCATCCTTTCATTACGCTAAACCTCCGATCATTAGCATTTGAAAAGAAATGTGCACACATAAAGTAAGATAGCTGAGAAAACACAACTCGCCCATACCCATATAAGACATCACACAGCTTTGGCAAATGACCAGCCGGGGCACACAGTGTTTCTCTGAAGTGACAGCCCTACAGTGAGTTTTTAAAGATGCCCCAGTCATGGAACGTTTTCACTGCTTATTAAAATGGAAACGTGGTTAATGTTCTCTACATGGGGAGGAAAGGTACAGAGAGTGAACCTCTACTCCATTTTGAGATACATTCATTTGAGCGGGAGGAGGAAGGAATGGCTGCTGGCCCTGTGGTAGGAACCAAAATCTTCACACACCTGCAAGAGAGAGAGGGGGAGGGAAAAGAAAGCGACACAAATGCGCCCTACGAAAAGAACAGATCGGATCAACAGCTGGAGGGAGTGGAGAGGAAGGCAAACCTTTTCACCAGGTCCTTGAAATACAAGCTGCAGGAAGCTAGAACATTTTGGTGGACTTCAAACTCTTTGCCTTCAACAATTATTTTCAGGTCTGTAAACTCTTTCGCTCTGCGCTGTTGGTTCAACTCCTTCAACATCTCTGTAGAACAAAAAAAGAAACACACAACGCCATGTTCTGCTTTAGAAATCTCTCTTTCATATAGAGATAACAGAAAACATAGCAATCAATGTAGCAATCATTAAAAAAGCAGTTTGTTGAAAACAAACAAGAGCAATGTGCAAATTGACAAAATATGACTGTCCAAACACAGTAAGTTTCATTATGTGATACAGTATAAAGGGGATAGATGCAGATACTGTAGTTCAACAAACATTTAAGTATAGTGGTGAAGTGTGTGTGTTTGTTTAAGAAAAAGCACTAGTATTACATACTTAAATATTGCATTGGAGGTGTGAATATTCACATTGCATACACAACTGATACATAATTCATGAGATGCAAGATACTGAATATCTTGGAATTCAAATTCTGAAATTCAGACAAATTCAGAAGAAAATAATTTCAATAATAAACAAAACAAATATTACTGAAAACCAAGACACATGAAATATTCACAGATGCAACAACATTATTTAGCATTTCATCATTAGTTCACTAGGACTCATAGTATATTAACCCACTGAACCTCACTGAACAAATACTGTTTACCTATCATTCTATATGACAAACTAAAATGGGAAAATATTGCCTGAGCACCAGCAGCGGTCTACCATAGAGGAAACAAACAACAGCTACGATAGATTCATTTGATTAGCACAGTGAGAGGACCAGCCCTGCTGTAGCGGCGGGTCGGAGGGGCTTGTTTCGCTCTGTGTTTTAATGAGGCACCATGAGGAGATGCTGAGAGTGAGAGACAGCGGGAGCTTTGGCTTCGAATCCAACATCCTGCAGTGCAGAGGGGACAGTCTACAACGCTGTAGATTTCATTGTGTGCATGTGGCCATCTGTAATCCTGCAGTTTAAAAAACTTGCATTCTGGATGGGGATGAATAAACGGCCCCATGTCACACATCAAGGTGTCTGCCTGGCTGCAGAGGGACACACATGCAGTATGTAGGAGATGAAGCCCAGAATCACTCCCAGCAGCTTGTATGTGTCTGTAGTGGGTGAGGTTAGGATTAGGGGGATGATGGAATTGTCTTATCTGATCCCAGATCTGTGTTTGTGGGGTAACGTCTCCAATAAGGCTGTGTTGGACATTGCTCAGAAACATGCAGTTAAACCCGCTTCTATTTCCAATGATCACAGTCCAATGATCACAGTCCAATGATCACAGTCCAATGATCACACGCAGTGCTGAGCTTTATCTATCCCAACTAGTCATTTATTGCAAATGTGGTGTATAATAAGTGTGTGTGTGTGTGTGTGTGCGGATGTGTGTGTTGATATGTGTGCGGATGTGTGGGTGTTTTAAATAACTGTCTAGTCCATTTACGTAGCACTGATCAGAAGGGTGATTGGATCATCACACAACAGTACAAAAGGGTTTGTATTACCGTGCTTGCTAGATTTAGCCTGTGTTGCTGCCTGACTGAGAAGCCTAGAATTTAATTAACCTGGTCTGACATCAGCCCCGGTGTTTGGCTGCCACATTCACTCATTTAGCTCCCTTTACTTTCTTTTGAGTGACACTGGAGCTCATTTTAAATTAATTCAGCAGACAAAATTATACAGTATTAAGCTGTGTGACAATAAGTTGAAAATCTAAAGCCATGGCTTGGAAATCCTTCTTTTTTTGGCAGAGGATCGTTGTCAACGTTCTAATATTCATTGAATTAATAAGTGAAACTACTGTGTTAAACTTTGTCATCAACCACACCGAAAGCAGAGAACATCCCGAGAACATCCTGAGTTTCTTTCAACGTGATGATGAACGTGAACTGACTGCTGCAGAGCAACACACACACACACACACACACACACACACACACACACACACACACACACACACATGCACTCCACCCCCCCCACCTTACACACACAACATCACACACCCCCAATAACAAACTCTAGACCTCCCCCCCCCCCTCCACACACACACACAAACAGTATCTTGTAATAGTCTTGTCCTTTATCAATCTCTCATTCCAGGCAGTTCCAGCCCTACTTGCCAGTTGGATAGTTATCTGATTACTCAAGAGCCAGTGAATAGTGAATACATAGTAATTGGAGTTTGCATTGTGAATCTCCAGCGACCGATACGGCTCTCACCTTCAATCTGCCACAGCGCACAGCACCCATTTACCCAGAGACTGGGTCTAAGGGGAGAGAAGGAGCAGGGAGAGCGAGACAGAGAGAGAGAGAAGAGAACTATGGTTGTCAGCAAACAATGGCTGCCCCCCTCTGAGTTGGATGGACACACCTGAAAGGGGGATGGAAAATCTAATTATGGCGTATTTCTGTGGATCAGCGCACGCCCAAGAACAACCCATCATCAGCGCGGACCATGACACAGCACATGGCGTGTGCTTTATCCTCTGTGGTGGAGGAAGTGGTGAGGGGAGCCCAGGGAGGTGGACTGTGGAGGTCCTGACGCACCACACGTTCCTCTGTGGGGAACGAGGAACAGCGCGAGTCTGGTGGGGGTTGGTCTGTGCCGGCTGGTACTACAGCCCGATAGGTATCTTCAGGTGGAGGATACAACAGTGGTGGCGTGTACCGAGTTCAAGGCGGGCGTAGCTGCACTACATTTTACAGGCACGCGTCAAATATGAGGCAGTCAGAGCGAGCCTGCAGTTTGTTTATTTGCTCTGAGCATTTGAATGGTTCTAGAACCCTGGCGAGCGTGTCCACCGTTTGGGTGAAATGTTATATTAAACCTCAAGTTATATGTGCCAGTTCTGCTTCTCACCCTGGTAACCCCTACCGTATCATGAAATACTGGCAGCTGCCAATAGGATGCTCTGAATTCCCAGGCAGCAGCCAATCCCAGCTCTCTGTTTATCTGTGCGCGTGCTCTGTGTAGATGCTGGCACATGGATTAGCCACTGTGCTCTGATTGGTTACTGTAAAAGTGCATTGAAGCACGCCATTGGCTGTTTGACTTGGGCCATTTTGAGGTTCTATTATTTCATAAGTCAAAACTCCACCATTTTGTGTGTTGACTCCATCAGCTATATTTTATGCTCAAAGATACAGTTATTTCCCAGTATTTTCATTGGCAAAACTTAATTGAATGACCTGTAGTATCACATATTTAGGAAAATTGGAAATATCCAGATAGTAATAAAAAATCCTCACCATTGAATAAGCATATTCAATTTTACTTTGTAGGCCTATATGAATTTGTGAACTCAATTAACACAATTTATATGTGATTAAATGTTAGTGTGCACTTTTACTACTGATTAACACAACAACTATTTTACCTATGGGGGAAAGTAATGGTTTGACATTTCAGAATTTTTTTAAGTGACTACGATAAATGATTAACAGTATTACGGAAATAACAAAAAAACTAAAACAAATTATGTGGTTAAATAGTCATATAAAGCTAATAAATAATTATTTTGATGCAGTCACAAGGGCATTCACCTGCTCACCAAGATAGTTAGTTAATCTGATAGTTAATGTATTATTGCGTTACATATCTGGAAACAGGTATAAATCTAGAAAATGTTGCTAATGTATCACAAACAATCTTTGTGTTTTTACACAAACATATCCATAAACATAAACAATGGTTTTGACAGAATTTAATTTATTTTTCTTCACTGAATCTATTTGAATGCAACCCAATTAATTTTTTAAGAAAGAAAAAACAATTAGCTACAAATATAACAAGCTATAAATAAGCTAATAAATAAGTACCCAATTTCCTTTGAGCAGGCTGATACTGTAGCTTCAACAGCATGTTGTTCATAGTACGCGTCAGAGGACAAGTTGTGTTATTGACCGGCTCAGACTGACCCTTTGCCTTGTGATTGTTTGTTTCGGTTCATTCACAATCAATCACTTCACCACTCTTCAACACTCTTAGGTTAATTATCCAGAAATAATCATTGCTTTCACTCAATAACTCAATACAAACCCCTGCCCGGCACATGTAAGTGATGTTTAGCAAAATAACACCATTTTCAAAACAAAAACGGTATAGTATAAAATCAATCAGTGATTTGATGGTGGTGAGACTATTTTGTTTGATTCCAGTCTGTCACGAGTTAGACATAAGTGTTTGTTGTTTTTGTAAATATAAATTGCTTATTGTCTCTCTAACATCAAATTAGGTCCAATTCAAATTCAAATTAACTTGAATGTTTGCTAAATGCATGAAACGAAAATAATTATATTTCAAAATAAAAAATAAAAAATGTACATGTGAAAACATGTATAACATAATATAACTTATTCCAGTGAAACGTTGTACAGAATCATTATAAAAAGAATGCAACACATTCATTACAGCCTGAATATTACCCATGCAGGTGAAATGAAAAAAACTAGGGAGACCACAACAAAGGTCTTGTCAAAATGGCTTTTTCCAGCACAAAAGCCCTGGAAAGATGTGTCAATAGAGGGCCATATCTAAAATTGGTTCTCAAAGAGGAACTCACAGCAGGAAGAGAGAAGGGTCACTGTAAATGTCCACCAAGACATTTTCACAAAGTACAAAAGCTCTTGAAGTCTGGGCTTGTGCAAAAGCTCTTTGTCTATTTAAGTTATTAAGGATTCCAAGTGCGGTGCCGATTTGTCTGAAAGCACTACGGATAGTAATATGCATAGTCTAGGTGCAGCATGCACTTTTATGTCATTTTATTCTTATATGATAAAATAATACCCATCACCCCTGACAGCTCAGACACATCCAAAACAATGGTGGAACAGACTAAAGTAATCAAAATGGCGTTTTGCTTGAGACAAGGTTGACAATGAAAATTTCGCCTACTGAAACCATCCATAATTTCACTTCCAGATCTTACTACAGTCAAGGATATTGGCTAATCAAAGCAATCATTTTGATAATTTCTATGAATTCAGTTCAAATATGTTTAAATCTAGGTGGACTGCCATACTGCGGGTACAGATTGTATTTTACAACACAGCTAAAAATCTGAGGTTTATTGGCTTTTTAGATGCTTTGCAGTTAACAAAATACATAAAAAATTCTCAATTCATTTAAATTCATTCATATAAAATAGCTCACCTCCATGACTCAACTACAATTTTGTATTTCTCTACAGTTCCTGCCCATTACTGGTAAACGCTAATCCACAGCTAAGGCAGGAATCCTTGAACACTTGCGTCTCTGTTTGTCCTGATTTCAGAGCACGTTGGAGAGCCTTAGCACCATTGCCTCAGAGAATAGTCCATGATGAGGACGTTTTATTCCCTGCTATATTCTACCCAGCCGAGCTGCTCACCCCTAGTGTTCTTGTCACCATGTCCCTGGACTGAGCATGCCCCTCCGGGAACCCAGGAAATGGAACGCAGAGTGGGGGTTTGTTCCCTTCAATAGACAATAGAGCCTCGAATAGTTTAGAGGAAGGCCTTGGTTTACTGTCCAGATCTGCCCTCCTGTATGCTCACAGGCCCAAAACCACACACAGGCAGGCTCTGAGGTAGAGCGTGGAGTTTGGACGAACAGAGGAGGAGCAGGTACTGCCTCAGGAGCATCTAAGGGCTTGCTTTGACAGCATGCCATTTGTCTGTGGTGTGTGTGATTGTGTGTGTGGTGTGATTGTGTGTGTGTGATTGTGTGTGTGTGTGTGTGATTGTGTGTGTGTGTGTGTGTGATTGTGGTTGTGTGTGTGTGTGTGATGTGTGTGATTGTGTGTGTGTGATTGTGGGTTGTATGAGTGTGTGTGTGTGTGTTTGTGTGTGTGATTGTGGGTTGTATGTTTGGGGCCTGAGGTGGCACTGTGATTGTTACTCTGACTATGATGATCATGATGTTTGCTTGTGTGAATGTGTGTGTGAATGTGTGTGTGTGTGCGCGCGTGTGTGAAATTGTGGATGTGGTCCCTGTGGCTCCAGTGCCCTAGCTCATTATCGAGGCTCAAGGACAATCGAACAGGCGAAGTCATCTTTCCTGAAAGTTGCAACTCGCCTGATGAAACTATTGTGGGTACCCAAGGCTTCCCTTGTCCTGTGTTCCAGCGTTTCTATCTGCTGCCTGAGCTACTGGTTTGTCAAACAACTCAGGAGAGCCATGAAATGTCATGTTGCTTTTGGCATCGCATGGGGGGGAAAGTTGACTTAATTTGAGCTTCAGTGTTATGGGAACAGAAACATAATTACACAACAGAATGGGTCTAATCTTCCAACTTCATGATTCTGCATGTGTCATTAAATGTGAAATAATGAAAATATAACAACAGTTCCAAAGCTGCAAATTGCCAACTTGTCAAGTTAACATGACTATCCTTTTCACAGCAAAGTACTACAGTGTTAGAGGCCCAGTGCAGAAAGCTGCCAACATCATTGTCGTTTGAGTCAGGAGGGTAGCTGTATCATTATGTTTTGAAAAGAAATGGAATGAGTTAGCCCCCAAAACAGATTATCTGGCACCTTGTATTAAGACTTCATTATCACAGACTGCTCAGCCTATGTACAATGGATGGTAATTGTTATATAATAAGAGAAAACACAAGCTCGCACATAAGATTGTGAGTGATAAATTCCAAACAATAGTGCAATGATGAGAACACATGACCCACTGTAGATAACAGTTTGATTAGTGCAGAGTGGGTATACAACACTGTATCATTTTCATTAAAGGTCTATAGTAGGTTAATGATTTCTCCAAATCAGAATATGGCAATTGCTATACACCCAACATCTCAATACATTGGATCAACAAACTAAAACCCAATGATGTGTGCAAAAGAAACATTTAAATTAGCGAATTTATGTTTAATCTACATTTAGTTCATTCAGTGCAAAGGTCTGACATTTCTAGAAGAAAAGATCTGCAGTCAACGTAAAGGAAGATGGATGTGTTAATTCATCATAATGAATAATTCTTCTATAGTGACAAGATAAGGTGCGGTAGGCTGTATACAGTATACATGCGTCAGCATACTGAGAATTTGATGATCGTCTCAATCTAGACATGAAATATCACATATGAAAATCTGAGCGAGACTCGGGGATATGACCTGGTGACATTAACCACCATGGCATTTTATACCAAACTCAACCAAAGCGGGGCTTTCGTTTTACCACGTGACGGAATGGAGGAATGATATCCTAGCCTCCATGGTTGGGATTGACCTGCCAACTGCAGTTGTGTCTCAGCTGTTCAATACCACAGCACAGACACGCTCCAGTGTGCAACCAGTAAGACCAGGCCTGCCAGTGTGTAAAAGGAGAAGGCACATTCTCTACATCCACCGAGCTCGCTAACGCTGAAACGTGTTTACGAGTGTGTCTAGCAGTTGGCTAACGTCTTATATTGCTAGGTTAGAGCCAGGTGTTCTGGATGGGTTACCCAACAAACTGGACAGATATTTTGACTGAGGCAACAGCTTTTCCTGTCCCCGGGAACTCCTCCAGGTAAATGTCACCTCTCTCCCTGAAGATGCCGTGTGTTTACGTGCTAACTTAATGACAAAGTCGTGCCGCCCGCTTAGAGAGTGGTCACAGAGTGTAGGAGAATTATCAGCCGGCTATCTAGACTGTAATGCAAGGCTACATCTAAGAGATCAGCAAGGGTAAACAGCTTTGTATGGTTTCAGTGCCACAGGTTGTAAAGAGGAGGCTATACTCCTTCCTGGAATTAAGATGGACGTGAAGAGAGACACTTGACATAACTAGCATTCTGCTGCACTCAATTATATACAGTACTTTCTACTGTAGTTCATTTAAGTGCTTTTTCTCCTTTGGCGTTAATTATCTCAGGTTTTAATTTTCTGTCAAGAAACTCAATTATTTTACTCAGCCACCAAGCTTATCCCGCTTGGAACATAATCTAAACATAATAAGCCAATATCCACCCTCTACGGGTGGCATTTTGAAAGAGAATAGCCTAAGTATTGTACAGTGACAAAGTACATATGATCATTGCAATAATTGCTAATGCATTCAAAGTGGCACCCCTGAGGATGTCAAAGCTAGCTGAGCATTTGATGGGGTAATAGCACAATTCTATATGTCCTTAAGAGGGAAAGCTCACAGGGAGACTGTCCATCAAGCTTAGAGACAATACCAGCAATCTACAAAGAAGTCTGATTGCAATGCAGGTCCTTATCATTTTCTCCAAGACGCAGAGGAATCCTATCTACTGCTCAGCCTATTGCTAACTGTAGGATAATGAGCTGGTGAAGATGAGCCTGTTCCTGTTCTGCTGATGTGTCTGGGCCTGTCATTAGTATTTATAAGCCTTCCTGTATGCATTATCACTCTGTTTTAAAAGTTTCGGAGAAGTTTCAGACCCGTTTTCTGTTCTCTCACAATCAGATTGGTTCATTCTCAGCATATGTTGAGTCAACCAGTCAACCACACCCTCGGCTAAGGAAGACTCGATTAGAAATTAAGATGTATTTATAGCTTGTGCAGTACATATGCTGTTGTTTAGGTAAGTGGCTTCCCTCAGTCTTAATTACATAATCTCATTAGAGAGAAACATTAGCTGCCAATGGTCTGCCTTAGAGTTTCTGCTGCGGCGTTTACACTGGGCATCATAGATAATGCATAACTACCTGTTTCATGGCTGATGAACCATATAACATCTGCATTTGACTCTTGGCAATTAATCCCATCTCGCAATATGGCCTCTGACACCAAGGCTTTGAAAATTCAGATTATTTCTGCCAAACTTCCATTCACTTTTGATTCCACTTTACAGGCAAATCAATTCACTCCCATATAACTGGGGGCAGTTGACGTTTCATGTCTGCAAATGGTATTGTTCCAGTCCAGGTTTCCCCCTGCATACTCAATGTGGAACACTACATGCCTGAGTAACCTTGGCCTCCCTGGATCAAACCCTTAGGATGTGTGACGCGGGCGGGTGTGTGTTTTTTTTCTCTGTGTGTGTGTGTGTATTACCGCGTGTATGAATTTGTCCAGATGCGTGTTTGAAAGTGTGTATGTGTGTCTCTAACATTTTCTGTCTCTAGCTGTCGCTGCCCTCTACCATACCCTGAGCTGGTAATACACATCTGATTTAACAACTATGTGACCCTCTTTGTGGCCTTCTGGAGAGCTGTCTGGGCCCCCAGTTAATTGGCCATCTTTGTTTCACTCCAGGCTGACTTTGAGAGGGAGTTTCGCAGGGAGGGAAGACTATGGGGAAAGAGCCACTATCAGATATCATGCCCACATCTACGGCCTTCCAGCAGCAACAACAAGCCTGGAAGTGAGCCAGATAGAAGAGAGAGAGACAGAGAGACATAGACAGAGAGAGAGAGAGACACAGAGAGACAGAGACAAAGAGAGAGACAGAGAGACACAGAGAGAGAGAGACAGAGACACAGAGAGAGAGAGACACAGAGAGACAGATAGAGAAAGAGAGAGAGACAGAGAGACACAGAGACACAGAGAGAGAGAGAGAGACAGAGAGAGAGAGAGAGAGAGAGAGAGAGAGAGAGAGAGAGAGAGAGAGACACAGACAGACAGAGAGAGAGACAGAGAGAGAGTCAGAGAGAGAGTCAGAGAGAAAGAGACAAAGAGAGAGACAAAGAGAGAGACAAAGAGAGAGACAGACAGACAGAGACAGAGAGACGGAGAGAGAGACGGAGAGAAAGAGACAAAGACAAAGACAGACAGAGAGAGAGAGAGAGACAGAGAGAGAGAGAGAGAGAGACAGAGAGAGAGAGAGAGACAGAGAGAGAGAGAGAGAGAGAGAGAGAAGAACAAGCTAGTCTCTACAGCTCTGGTTAGCTCCAGCTGTCTAGGTCAGAATGATGTGATGTTGAAGGTCAGTTCATCACTCCTTCATTAACCTCATTGGAAATCAATCACACTTTCAACTCCTTAATTGAAGTCTAATTTGTTTGTTGAATCGAACTACGTGAAATTGAATGAGGCAGAACAGTGCTGTCTACAGAAACAGCCAGAGATTTGGAAGTGTCACTAGCTGTCACTACTCGCAGTGAGTGATGTTGGGTGAACGCAAGCTGATGACTCCCACTCGCTTGTCCATGTGTGTTTTTGGAAGTGTGTTTGCAAGACTGTGCATTTGGATGTGTGTGTGTGTGCTTTTGGATGCGTGTTAGCATATGAGTGTTTTTGGATGCGTGTTAGCATATGAGTGTTTTTGGATGCGTGTTAGCATATGAGTGTTTTTGGATGCGTGTTAGCATATGAGTGTTTTTGGATGTGTGTTAGCATATGAGTGTTTTTGGATGTGTGTTAGCATATGAGTGTTTTTGGATGTGTGTTAGCATATGAGTGTTTTTGGATGTGTGTTTTGGAATGTTTAGGAGAGGTGAGAGAGCTCCCCCTCTACCTCCTGCCACTGCAAAGAAAAAAGACAGGTATGGATTTCAGATTAAATATTAAGCACATACTTATTAAAGTTCTGAGTGCCAAGCACACTGAGTAATAAGCAATTGCATGCTTAGGTTTTAGTATGCTTTTTATAAAGATAATAAGGCAAAGGAGACAGTTTGATTGGGCCGTTGAAAAGGAAAGACAGAAAGACATTTCTACATTCGATCCAGCTGTCACAGACAAACTAGCAATCTGGATTTAAGTTCTTTTTTTTTTTCCTTCTCTCTCCTCTGGTAATCTGTTCTTCCTTCAAATGTCCCCTGTCAGTCTCTCTGATGCTGCTGTTCCCAGCTGAAAACAGACCATTAAAAGACTGACTTGCAACTCAGTGGCCTCAGTGGATGAGTAGTGAAAAGAAATGAGAGGAGAGGAGAGAGAATAAAAAGGAGGGAAACAGTATCACGAGGGGGGTAAGGCGGAGTAAAAGGGGGGGAGAGAAGACACAGGATGGAAGAGTGGAGCTGGAAGCAGGTGCTAGGTATGGGGGGGGAAATGGGGAGGGTGGACCGATTAGAGGAGAGTTAGAGTGGAAGTGAGGAGGACAGGCGTGGAAGAGGAGGCGGAGGCGAGCGGAGGAGGTTGGATGAAAGAGAGTGGTGGGGAACAGTGGGGGAGCAGTTCCAGTGGCCACTCTAGCGTGGCAGGCGGCCCAGCTGGCTGCTTGGTGGCGGGTGAGGTGCGTGGTGGCGAGGAGAGGGGCGCCGTGTCTGTGATTATGCGTGTAGCAGGCGGGCTGTCAGGCCTGGGGTCCTGCGACTCTGCCGCACAGCGTTATCTTGAAAGGCCCATGATTAATCAAGGCTGCGCTGCTTTCTGCATGGAGGAGGCGGTGGAGGGATGATCAATCTTAATGAGCTATCCACCGTCTCTATATTAACTGCGGGGGGATGTAATGTATGGGCTCGTGGCGGGGATGCTCTTCTTTAAAATGCGATAACGAGGGAGAAGGAGAGGAACTGTCCTCTTTCCCTCTGACACGCAGTCACGGCCCTCTCTCTCCCTCTCTCTCCCATGCCCTCTCCCTCTCTCTCCCATGCCCTCTCCCTCTCTCTCCCATGCTCTCTCTCCCTCTCTCTCCCATGCCCTCTCTCTCCCATGCCCTCTCCCTCTCTCTCCCATGCCCTCTCTCTCCCATGCTCTCTCTCCCTCTCTCTCCCATGCCCTCTCTCTCCCATGCCCTCTCCCTCTCTCTCCCATGCCCTCTCTCTCCCATGCTCTCTCTCCCTCTCTCTCCCATGCTCTCTCTCCCTCTATCTCCCTCGCTCTCCCTGGTTTCTCTCTCATGCTCCCTCCTTCCTTCCTGCTGTCCCATGGTCTCTCTCTCCCTCTCTCATCGCTTTGTCTTTTTAACTAAATTTTTTTTGCTCTGCTGCTGAGAAGCGTACTGGTAGTTATGCTGACATCTCAATGGAGGCCTTCATAAGTAAAGTTAAAGAGACAGGAAGAGGCTGCCGCAGGAGCCTGGTGTCCACAGGGGCCTGGTGGTATCTGGACTGCTCCTGCCGATGCAGAATGAGATGCTTGAGTCGATATGGTAAATATGTCAGCTTTTTATCAAGGTTACTGCAGACATCTACCTTACTGCCAAGGTACTCATTTATTCCGTAGCAGTAGACTCTGAGACCAGGGTAATTATAAAGTTTATCAACCACATAGTGGCGTATAGTTATTCAACTCCACAGGAAACAAAAGCAGTGGATTTGTCAAGGGAATCCAATACTTTTTGCATTTTGTAGAAGTGTGGATACGTTCATTTTGCAACGTAAGCCATATTGATCGACTCCTCAAGACATTAGACTTCAACTCCAGACGACATTAATAGTTCCCAAGTGGTTGATGGAGCATAAGGGCTATCAAATACAAAGCCTTGCAAGTGTATCCAAGCTGGGAAAAAGATTATCTGTGAAAGTCCCAGTTTCCCCTTCCTTCCTTCTCTCTGTAGTATTCAACTAAACACATTTGTTAAGCACACTGTGCACCCGAAAGAGCCCACTACTTCAGTGTTTACATGATTAAGAAGGTAAACAAGCTCGTGACAGCTCAGCTCTGTCCTTTTCTATTCGTCATCTTTTCGTGGTTAAAACAGGGAAAGGAAGCAGCTACAGTAACAACTTCAACTCACTGCCCAACCATGTGACTCTTGTTGACCAATGGGACACGCTGAAGCTCACTTTCCCCCCTTGGGGGAAATGTCCCATCACACCACTTTCATGGGTTTATACATTTAAAGGTTGTTTTTCTCTTTTGACTTACAAATAAACATTTCCCTCCCCCCTCCAAACCAGTCCTGATATGGATAGCTTAAGATAATCTCTTTCGTAAACACCACCGTGATTTTTAATGAGTTGGCCATTGCTGCTACTTACTTCACAGATGTTGATCACACCGGCCTGTTAATATAATCCAAGCTTTGCCCGAGTATTCCTTTTTTAATCATATACCAGAGATGTATAATTTACTATAGAGAAGCACCAGAATTTCTCATCTCTCCTAGTGTGCCAGTGCAAGGCAGCACTATATAATGAATTTGTTTTGCATGATTAATGCCTTCAGTGTGGCGATGGCTGATAGTCTTTGTTTTAATGACTGTCTCAGACAGCCTGTCCCACATGTCAGCATCACTGCAGTGGTAAAGTCGCTAAATAAATGTTTACTCATTTGCAAGCTAAACAACTGATAGTCGTGGGCTTTGTTTACGAACGGTATTACCAGAACTACTTATTAACTGTTCTTACCTGCACTGAACGATCCATCAGGATATGTAGGCGTGAATCACACAATCAGTGTGAAAGGATAATATATGTATTGTGTCACCGTCTCCCTCATTTGGATCAGGGTTAAAACAACACCGTCAGTCCAGATAATCCTCTCGCACAACACGTGGAGAAAGGCCCTCTTTATCTGCACAAACCTGGCAAACATGTCCCATCCAGATGAATCCTAGTTCCCATCTTCTTTGAAACATCAAATGGCGTTGGTATACCATAATGAAGCATACTGACATAACCTATATTGAAGCCATTTGTTGGACCAGGCATGGCTACAAAGCATATATTTTGTTGCAAAGACAAGGGGTTGAATGATGATGATGACCCCTTGCACTGATCAAATCCAGCAGGAGGGCGACAGGACGGGCCGTGTTGGAGGTGAGAGGGTCCCTGTCTCATCCTATGTCTCATCCTATGTCTCATCCTATGTCTCATCCTACGTCTCATCCTACGTCTCATCCTACGTCTCATCCTACGTCTCATCCTACGTCTCATCCTACGTCTCATCCTACGTCTCATCCTACGTCTCATCCTACGTCTCATCCTACGTCTCATCCTACGTCTCATCCTATGTCTCATCCTACCATGGTAAAACACAGACCTTAACTCAGCCAGGCATCTTAATTGCATTTGCTACCAGCTCCTTCGCTCCTGGGTCCCTCGATGATGGCTGATGTGAGTTGACTGGAAGATGAACTTTCAGGGGAGGGGTGGAGGGGGCGGTGTGTGTGTGTGCCAGCATGTGTATGTGACTGTGTGTGTGTTGGGGGTTGGGGGGGGTGGCTAGGGCGGTTAAGGCCACTGAGGTAGTGAAGCATTAAAATGCTGTTTGGCATGAGAGGAGTGAGATGGTTTTCCTGCAGCATATGTTCTGTTTAGCAGGGAGGTTATGTCCAGGCCTGGGCAGCAGGCACCAGAGTGAACCCCCCGCTTCAAGGTGCCTGTACATCAGGACTTGGAGTAAAGGGATATCTACACTTGATATTTGATTTTAAAAAAATATCCTGAGGCTCCTTATTACAATAAATCATACACATTTTAATACCCATCAGGGGGATGAGGTAAAAAACATGATTAAAGATTAACTTTTGTCAAGAGACAGAACGGTAGGCGGTTTTTGAAATTTGCACGAATGTGAAAAATTTAGTGTTGTGAACCTGGCATTGATTATACATTTTGCTAGTGAGCTTGTGCTTGAATAATACGCTGCCATCAATCAGAGAGAAGACCCTGCTGAGCCTCCACTGCATCGCTGGCAGCTTCCTCGTCATCAACCTGCCCAGACATCCATTTTAATGTCTAGGTCAATAAAGTCTGACTGACTGTTCCGACAACCTCTCTCAAAAGTCTATTTCCCCGTTTGTTAAATTCACCATTCACTGTTATATGTAGTGCAGTGTGGCCTGTGTGTGTGTCTGTGTTTAGGGTACCGCTGATGGCTCTGTCTCTTTCTGGTGCAAATGCCATGAGATTACCTGGTACGCCACCCTGGCCAGCCTCTAGCATCTCTGGGAGAGACATACGGTAGGCTGGAGAGGCAGACTGACAATCAGGGGGACAGGGGGTGATTTTTTATTCATCCTCAAAACAGACACATCTCCAGGAGAGCTGTGCTGTGCTGTGGAGGGAAGAGTCCCAGTGGATCCCAACCAGCAGGATCAAGGCCTGGAGAACAGCAAGCAAGCTAGCAGGAGGACTCTGGCCAGGGGGAGACAGCGTACAGCTGCACTGTTTTAGTACCCAACCAACCCCCCCACCTCGCACACGCACACACACACGCAAAGCCTGTAAACACTCACATTTCCACAGGCCCAATTAGTTCTACCATAAGCCAGACCTTTTTCCTTTTAAGAACATGTTTACATTTTAAAGCTTTCTTGGTGTGGTTGGATGACAAATGCAAAAATCCAAATTTGCAATAGAACCTGAGTATTTGCCGGTCGCGGTAAGGGAGGGGGGGGGGTGATTTAGGGGTTATCTGGTTTGCCGTGGTTGAAGGAAGATAAAACTAAGATAAAACATTACTTAGTTCATCCTTCATTTTGATTTCCCAGCCATTTGCACCAAGGCCTCATTTCATGAACCATTAAAGGAAGGACACCCTGTGTCAGTCAAAGCTGAGCGCAAGTGTGTTTGTGTGTGTGTGTGTGTGTGTGTCTTGACTCACAAAGACACAGCTGTGCCTTCCCGAACCCCTTATCACCGTCCAGCTTTTAGAAGGCCGTTCCCACAGACCTGGGATCTGATTATCCGAGCCTCCAGCCCAAGCCTCAACAATTAGAGGGCTGAATCCAGGCCCAGGAGCAGCAGCAGTGGAGCAGGATCACCTCAGACTCAGTCTATCCTCTCAGGCTCTAGAACCCTGGGTCAACTGCCAGTCAGGACAGACAGGCAGCACTATCTGAAGCCAACATGTCCAGGGGTGCTTTTGAAAGACTAACCAATCCCCGTGAAACGAGTGGAAGAGTGACCGAAAGAGCCACAGGAAGATAAACAGATAGGTAGGAGACGGAGAGGGAGAGGGAGAGAGAGAAAGAGATTGAGAGAGAGAAAGAGAGATGGAGATAGAAAGACAGATGGAAAGAGAGAGAGATAAAGAAAGAGATGGAGAGAGAAAAAGAGAGAGATGGAGAGAGAAAAAGAGAGATGGAGAGAGAAAGAGATTGAGAGAGAGAAAGAGAGATGGAGATAAAAAGACAGATGGAAAGAGAGAGAGATGGAGAGAGAAAGAGAGATGGAGAGAGAAAGAGAGATGGAGAGAGATGGAGAGAGAGATAAATAAGGGGGCTTGTAGGAGGTGTGTGCTCTGCCTGCCATTAAGACTGAAAGGTTAAGTGCTCATCAGGGTGACTCTTTCTGTCTACTCCACTCTGAGAGGAGGGACGGCAGGTCGTTCAGACAAACACAAACGTTGCTAATTCACTGTTACTGAAGGGGTCAAAGCTCTCTCCATTATCCCTGTGACCTCCCAGCGATGAGGTAGCAGACAAACCCCCAAAAGCAGCGTCCACAAGGTCCTCTGCACCACCACACAGCAGGTGTCACTCAGAGTGCACGTTAAAGTGGAGCTTAAAATAAATCTCTTCAATCAGCTACTGTAGAAAACATTGGTGCTACGGGTTTGTATAAACACGATTTTCCAGAACACAAAGCTTGTTTAGTTAACTTCAGAAAAAGAGTTAATTTGACTGTATTTTGTATTAGCTTCTATTGTTGACCTGCCTGGAAAGCTATGACAGATTACAGTCTCCACTGCTACAAATACATGTTATGTCTATGAATTCATGATGGTGTATATTTTCATTATAAGGAAAGGCTGGTGTTGTACATCATTCTGTCAACTGGTTCCATGCAGAGCCCTGTGCCCCACAGAGCAGAGTGTTTACTCAAAATACAGGACTTCTTACTTTCTGAGTGACCAGTGCTGACTATACTTGGTCTATAAAGTTTGAAACAAGTCTACAAGACATGAACAACAAACACTAGAATCTTGTGACAGAGTCTGGGTAAATGCTGAATCTCACTGCACGTTCTTCTAATTGTCTACACTCCAAATTGCATCTGCTGTCTGATTTAAATGTGGCTCAGGTAGATTCTACCACAATTGCTTTTTACATCAATCTGGAAACTCATTTACACACGTTTTATTGATCTGATAAAAAAAATCTAATGAGTTGGAAAAAAAAGCCAATCTAAACCTGAATCAGAAGCTTCATTAAATGTGAAAATTGGTCAGGGAATAGTGAACATCTGTTTCGGGTAGCATCACAAACTCCAAGGTTACCAAACAGCAATTTACAGCTTATAGACTCAGGCTAGATCCGTGTTACTCGCTAGCTTGACAAAACAACAAGAGTCTGCAGGCTTAGAGGGGAGCTTAAAGTGACTGCTGGCGTGAGAGAACAAGAGAAACCCTCGACCTTGGAGGTGCTTTGAAGAGAGCTGGCAGAGTTTCCAGGTTTGGTTTTAACAGCCTCCTACTAGGTGTGTTGCTGGGCTTGTTTACCACTGCTGGTGCCCCAGGGTGCTGGGCCACAGGACAGGGCCTGGCCGCCTGGCTCCCACTGGGGTCCCAGACAGGGCCTGGCCGCCTGGCTCTCACTGGGGTCCCAGACAGGGCCTGGCCGCCTGGCTCTCACTGGGGTCCCAGACAGGGCCTGGCCGCCTGGCTCTCACTGGGGTCCCAGACAGGGCCTGGCCGCCTGGCTCTCACTGGGGTCCCAGACAGGGCCTGGCTGCCTGGCTCTCACTGGGGTCCCAGACAGGGCCTGGCCGCCTGGCTCTCACTGGGGTTCCAGACAGGGCCTGGCCGCCTGGCTCTCACTGGGGTCCCAGACAGGGCCTGGCCGCCTGGCTCTCACTGGGGTCCCAGACAGGGCCTGGCCGCCTGGCTCTCACTGGGGTCCCAGACAGGGCCTGGCCGCCTGGCTCTCACTGGGGTCCCAGACAGGGCCTGGCCGCCTGGCTCCCACTGGGGCCACAACCAGGGCACTGCGTTGGCCAGTTAACTGAAGGCTGCTCTGGGATTAAGTAAGTCATTTTGAAGTGAATTCGATATTCCAAGGTGGACAGGGCACTGCATGTTACTATGATGTCTAATGGCTTTGCTGGGTTAAAATACCTGTTGTTCTTTAGGATTTGGACTGAGAAGAAATAGGCTCCGTTGAACGTTATGGACACAGATGCTTTCTGACCGTGGTCACAAGTTGCGGCCAGGCTACCTTGGCTGAAGCTCTCTTACCTTTGGGGTGTCCGGGGTCCGTGAACTCGTACTTCCCCATTCCAACCGTTCGCAGCATCTGCAGCCCATTAGGACCGTCCTGATTGGCCGATGCTGTGGGCTGGGTCTGAGGTGCCGACTGCCCATTGGTCATGGGCAGTGCGGGGGGCTGGATGAGGGGCAGGTTGGGGTGGGGGGTTAGGTGGCCGTTGCCCATCACGCTGTGGGGGTTTGGGTGGACCACCTGGCTGGCGGCTGTGAGGGGAGAAGGGGCGACAGGGTGCTGGGCTGAGGGGTAGGGAGCCTGGTTGGGCATACTAAGCACCATGGAGGGGGGCTGCTGGGAGGAGTGAGGGGGCAGCTGGAAGTGAGCTGTCATCAGGGGGTGGTGGGGGGGCATGGGGGTCTGGATGGAGGGGGTCACCCCTATGATGGGGGACTGGACTGTTACACTGTGACTGAAGGAGGGGGGCTGGACGAGGGCATAGGAGTGGGGGAGCAGGCTAGGCTGGCTCACTGCTGCTACTGGAGGAACCCATGGAGGACCTGGAGAGAGGGAGAGAGAGAGGGAGAGTTAGGGAGGGGGAGAGAGAGAGAGAGGGAGAGAGAGAGAGAGAGAGAGAGGGAGGGAGGGAGGGAGAGGGAGGGAGAGAGGGAGAGAGGGAGGGAGAGTTAGGGAGGGGGAGAGAGAGAGGGAGGAAGGGGGAGGGAGGGAGGGAGGGAGGGGGAGAGAGGGAGAGAGAGAGAGAGAGAGAGAGAGAGAGAGAGGGAGGGAGGGAACAAAGGAAGTATGAGATAAAACTCTTAAGTAGTGAGAAAAGAATGTTTGAAGAAATGAAGAGATGAAAACCCAGTCACTGCATGTCTGCCAATAACCAATCTCCAAGTGTCTCACTATAACATTGTACTTTTAAGGCTGTGGAATTCAGTCTAGCCATAAAAGAAGACCACGACAAAAGTTTAATAATACAAGACTAGGTGGACGTTCAGCCTAAATAGGAAAATGTATTATTCATAGAATTTATTTAAATTCCAAATTCAATATATTTTGCATTGAAAGGGATTTCCGAAGCATGGTCCCCATATAGGAGCTCAGCAGTTCATTCCACATCTCCTGTTTCATAAATGAAACATGCAGTTATAGACAAGAAGGAAGACTGGAAATGCAGAAAGGAAGTTGTTCCCACCCCATACGTGTCAGTGCTGCTTTACTTTCTGTCGATCTGACTTCCTCTCATCACTCACTGCCCAATATAGGAGACTGGATGTGACAAACCAAATCCTGACCAAACTGTTACGATCAGATGAATTTAAAGATCAGATGAAGTTTAGGGACTTTGCTAAAGGGCTGTGGGTACATTGATTCCTAAGGAAACATGCCGGATAGATGACAAGCAGGGCTGAGTGCTATTTATCAAATAAGTGCATGTTTACTCTGAGTGGGAGAGGCAATCAAAGGCGTACCCAGAGGCAGGAAGCCATGGCTGTGAGGATCAGTACTGGGAGGAGAGACTCAGACCCATCTGATTAATCTCATAAATATGCAGCCATATTGGACGACACCCTCTCTCTCTCTCTCTCTCTCTCTCTCTCTCTCTCTCTCTCTCTCTTTCTCTCTCTCTTTCAGCAATAAAAATAGCTTGCCACTCCAGAGAGGGGTGAAAGGCTAAATCATGCCACGCAAAAAGAAAAGAAAGAAGATTAAAACCACATTATTCATGACACTGGGCATGCAGGCTCCCCTGTCTGACTATAGAAAGACACAGAGGGGCTTCTGGGAATATCTCCTTGCGTTAGCAGGAGAGCAGAGGCCACTTCAGTGCATAATTCACATCAGTCCTTGGGCTAATCATCTCCAGCCTCGCACTTCATTTCCTTGTTTTCAACTCCATCCCGAACAGGATTTAAATCACTTGAGAGGAAATAGGGTATCGTGTTAATTCCTAAATGTTGTAGCTTCGTTGTGATTAGCGAGGTTTTAACAAGCAGACCTCTTTTGGTGGCGCTGATTTCAATTTGATACATATCTCTCCTCCTCTTCTGTGTAATTTGTATTAAAGGGCTCCTGTACATTTGTGAACGACAATCAGTCTTTTGGCAAAAAAAAAGATATATAATGAAGTATAAGACAGAGCTCATTAGTATGGGCTCAACATACACTCATATTTGTAGGCCCTGGCAGCAAATCAAATGAAAGGTTTAAGAAGGGAAAAGTAATTGCATTAACATTAAATGGATCCCAGTCTTGATTGCTCTCTTGTACCCCTTAATTAAAATGTGAGGATGAAATATTGGTTGTTTCATAAGTGCTCCTTCGTCCTTTTAAAAACGCCTATTGCAATTCCAAAAATTGCTCAATCAACCCCTAATTGTCAACGTATCTGGCTCTCATTTTGATGAATATAAATTTAATTGCAAATAAAAGTAAATCTCACGTCAAAGCTTCAGAAATGTGACTTTGTCTTTGAACAAGTGAAAGGAAGTTTACTTTTTTTCCAACAGAAACCTTTTTTAAACAGCCAGCCACTGTAAACTTTCCATAGACACTATTGATTAATTCTGGCACACTTGGCGGGAGAACTTTTTCGCGACTCAGTTCAGTGGTGTGAAGCAGAGTGGGGTTTCATTGCCAATGCCAGTCACAGTTTTGGTACGGCTCGCACACTCACACACATCAATATGCAACACTATGCTTGGATTTGAGTGTCATATGCACCAAAGCTGCCGTCTGGGTGACATCTCACTCTCCTTCCTCTCTTTGCCAGCCCAGTTAGACACACTGTCAGCATGGCGTCTCCTTCATGGGGCCTTTCAGCTTGCTCTTTAACCCCCTCAGCGGGGCTCCGGGGGGACTCGTGGGGGGGTCACGACGGGTGGCACAGCGCACACTGACCACCGAGATTACTACTGGCCATGGCTGTCTATCACAGTGTCTGATCACAATAGAACCGAAGTAGATTTCTGCTATTATTATTAGATTAGAGTATTATTTTCAGTGAGTTATCACTGTCTTTGCACTGACAGCTTAATTATCAAGCAACTACTCTAATTAAATAATTATTGAGACTGTGAATTACAGTTAGCACATAATTAGCTACTAAAGCACAGCTATACAGTAGTGCATCGACACTGTTAGCTGAAGAGAATGAAGGAAGTGAGAATGAATAACAGTTCCAGGAAACATTTAGCTGCATATACGCTGCGTTCTAGACGGCGTTTGCTACGACAGTGATGTGAGGCGAAAAGTTACATGAGAGCACGAGCACTCTATATTATTTTTAAATTAGACCCATTTGCAATGAGCAGGAGGCAAGAGGCCAGAGGAGCAACAGAGGCAAATTGACTGCTCTAGGGCAGAGCCATTCTGGGTGAGTTCATTAGAATGGGAGCAAAACTTCCAGCACTTGCTTAACCCATTACTGTCAGTCTAGGTGCCACAGTAGGCCTCTTCACTCCTGACAGCTCTTTAAAGTGGCTTGGATAGCTTTAATATTGGTGACACTGAAATTAGACTGTGTCAAGATCCATTAGTGAACTTGAGAGTTGTGTAAAACCTGATATGCTAATACGGGCTGCTGCTAGCTTGATTTGATCTACCTCTTCACGGCGAATTAACTACTGTGTCTACAGTGTGTTAAATATGAGAACAAATAAGAAAGTGTACACACAAACATACTGTACATGTATACATTTTTGTGTGTGTGTGCATGGGGTGTACATGTGCATGTTGTGTGCATGTTGTGTGTGTGTGTGGATGTTGTGTGTGTGCATGTTGTGTGTGCGTGTGGATGTTGTGTGTGTGCATGTTGTGTGTGTGTGGATGTTGTGTGTGTGTGTGTGGATGTTGTGTGTGTGCATGTTGTGTGTGTGTGTGGATGTTGTGTGTGTGTGGATGTTGTGTGTGTGGATGTTGTGTGTGTGTGTGCACTAGTACCGGTGGGCTCGCTGTCCCGGTGCTGCTTGTTGGGGGGCTCGTCAGTCTCCCAGGGTGTGAGCTGGTTGATGGGAGTCTGGCCCCACCGCACCCCCGGGGCCAGCAGCAGACCTGGGGCCTGGCTCTCTCCAGGAGACAGCCCCGACACCTGCAGCACACAACAACACAACAACACATTAGGCAAACACACCAGGCAGGCTTTCATCTACAGCCCCGTGTCCAAAGGCATCTGCTAAAGCTGAGCTGAGGTGAAAAGGAGAACAGCCGCAACAACCAGTCCAGAAACAGAAAGACTCGTGAACACGTGTCGACGGGAGCGTGATGAGCGGACTCGTGAACACGTGTCGACGGGAGCGTGATGAGCGGACTCGTGAACACGTGTCGACGGGAGCGTGATGAGCGGACTCGTGAACACGTGTCGCAGGAGCATGGTGAGCGGATGGCTGAAGTGTTCAGGGACCTACTGTGACCAGGCCTGAGAGAAGGCAGTCTGGCACAGAGGGCAGAAAGAACTCTGATTGCAGTAATTGGTGAGGATGCTGATTGCAATCTCACAAAAGGCCCAGACTCTTCTGACTACATTCACAAGAGCACTTGATCATATAGATTGAGCCTATGGTATGTTATTATTCAAATATAATGTTGTTCAACGTTCTAATTACGCGTAAAGTGCAGGCTTCCCTGCGTGGTGCGGTGCAACCTTTGCCCTGCATGGGCGGATTTCTCAAAATAAATATTTATAAAGTGAAGGAAAAGCCGTAGACCTTAAGCCTGACACAACAGAAGCATTGATATTGATTTCAAACAATTTACCTTCAAACTGAACGAAACTGTTCTCCAAGCAGAGATGAGGGACAGAGAAAAATGGCCTTCAGAAAACCTCAGCGATATCAGTGTGAGAGTTGGGATTAAACCCATCTGCAACAAATACAACTTTGAGCTCGCTGGCTGCCACAGCACAGGTCAGAACAGGACGTCCAATATGTTCTGCCGATGGCGGAGTGAGGAATGTTATCAAGGTTCCCCAGCCTGATGAAAACACAAGGGTCAATCACCATTGGACCCCACAGCAATATTTGCTCCTTCGTATCTCCAGTAGGGAGGCAGGGTTTAAGACCCAGGGTACAGAGCGGTCGGGCAGGGTGGGGCCACGTCGGGCCTTGGCCAGCCTTCTGAGTTAATAGAAAAGACCTAGTCACCAGACCTGTCTGCACCTGCTCTCAACCCTCCCTCCATTCCATTATCCACCCTGACCTCCACTTCATCAAACTGCCCATCATGATTTTCTCTCAGACGTATCGACAGGTCATGTACCGTCCTCTCCTATAACCAGACTCCAACTCAACGATTGTCTGGCTCGCTGAATGCACAATCAAACCAGTGCTGTTTTGAATTAATGTGCAGCTTTACATAACATGATGGGAGCTGAGGGATTCCCATCCTCCTGAAATGTGGCTTTATCGCAGCCTTCCACAAGATGTGGAGTCAGGTGGCTGAGCGGTGAGGGAGTCGGGCTAGTAATCCGAAGGTTGCCAGTTCGATTCCCGGTCATGCCAACTGACGTTGTGTCCTTGGGCAAGGCACTTCACCCTACTTGCCTCGGGGGGAATGTCCCTGTACTTACTGTAAGTCGCTCTGGATAAGAGCGTCTGCTAAATGTAAATGATGAAATGAGATGTGTCGCTGCGCAACTGCTGAAGCATTATTACTGATAGTACAGATATGTAAGTACAGGGAATATCAGACAACTTTAAGTTAATTTAAGTGCCACATGCTTGGCGAATGCACAGGTATTTGACAGTCTTACTACACGAGGCAAAAGTAGATAAGAAAATATCTTATAGCAACCGTAGTAGTTCTGACTAGAAGTGTGCATCGAGGGGCAGCTCAAACTGCCAGGCGGGAGTCTGTGCAGTACAGTACGTCCAGCTGCTGTTGCAGTACAGTACGTCCAGCTGCTGTTGCAGTACAGTACGTCCATCTGCTGTTGCAGTACAGTACGTCCAGCTGAACACGGGAGAGCTCAGGCAGGAGGAGAGTGAGATAGCCGACACTGAGGGAAAACATCGGCTCTTAATACCTGGGAGCTAACAACGCTCCGAGGTAAAAGAGGGGTCCGTTTCTCTGAGGAGAGTTGTTTTGCTGTCTATGATCTGCAGTGGTTATCACCGTAATGAGAGCTTAGTTTCTTCCACCCTGTTCCTCCCTCCTCCCTTCCTCAGTAAGACTCCTGCTCTCTAAACTGTCTAAAAATAATCCCTAAAATACGCCCAAAAGAATCGTTTCCCTTGTCATTGTCTCCTGAGAGCGGATCTGTAGGACTTTGTTTGACAGCACAGGCTCTCGCCACTATCTGTCATCACAATGTCAATTGTCTGAAGAGAAATGATTATAATTGAAAACTATCAGCTCTCAAATGTCAAACACACACAAACTCTCACACACAGCCCCTATAGTATGATTATCAAGATGGCAGAGCATCCGCAGGCAGGTAAGCAGCATAGGATTAGCTGTCGTCACTGTGTGCCAGTCCCTTTCTCCCCGGCCTCCCATTATCACTAACCAACAGATGGTTTCCTCTGACTCAACAAAAACCAACCAGGAGACAGAGAGAAAGACGGTGACGAGGGAACAGGGGAAGAAAAGACAGAAACATATTTTTCAGGGTGCCAAGATGAGTAAGATCTTGTGTGACTGGCTGGGGATTTTGACCAAATCAACAGCTTTGTTCCGTACGTGGAAGGTTCCGGAAAACCCTCACACACACACACACACACACTCCAAGACACTTTGAGAACACACACACACACAAGCACAAACTGAAGCATCTGCACATGCAAACACCCACACACACACACCATACTTGTTATATTGCAACTCTTAAAAATGACAGCTTTGCCTTGTGACATCCCAACACACACCCGTGCTCACGCACGGAACATTAGGTCACGTCTTGTCAAACAACTCCGAGCATCCATTTAGTGCATCCAGAGAAACACAAGCATTCTGTTGAAGCTTCATTACAAATCTACTGTGGCAGTCTGCTTCAGAATAAAGGTCTACCACAGCCTGCAGCCCAGTGCCAACTACATACAGAAGAACATACAGCTCTCTATTGGATTCCTGATGTATCAAATCTAGGTACAACACACGCATAGTACATATAGAAAATCTTCTTTAATTACTATATTTAGATAATAGGTCTACTCCACACACACACAGACACACCACACACGCACACACATAAATACATAGAGTTTAACTAACTGTAAGTACAGTGCAAACTGTCCACAAAATAATTGCACATTACTGTGGCTTACAAAACAAATCAAATAATTGTCGCTATGGTTACCCAACTGCCTCTGAGCTGTGTCATGGAGCTTCTGCCAGACTGTTAGTAACAGGGGTTCTTTACACACACAAACACACGCGCACACACACACAAACTAACATGACTGAATCATCACAAACATGAATGAGTTCATTATTTCCATCATAAACAAAATAAATAATACAAAATCCATACTTTTGTATGTTTTCGCAAGACAAAAGACCAATGCCTTTGCCTGCCATGGGAATAGCCTGCCCCTGAATAGAGGCTGTGGACATTGATTGTTTGGAAGAACACATGGCCTTCTCTCACCATCCAAACAAACAAGACTTTGTGTTTGCAGAGGTGCTTTGCTGAACCCACACCAGAGTCTGGGACTTATACAAGTCCTCACTCTTCCAATAAAACCGATGAAAGGTGAACCCAGGGACACACAGGAACATCCACACATCCAGCCTCGCTTCCTCACACACACATCCAGCCCCCTCACACACACACATCCAGCCTCCTCACACACACACACATCCAGACCCCTCACACACACACACATCCAGCCTCCTCACACACACACATCCAGCCCCCTCACACACACACATCCAGCCCCCTCACACACACACATCCAGCCCCCTCACACACACACATCCAGCCCCCTCACACACACACATCCAGCCCCCTCACACACACACATCCAGCCTCGCCTCCTCACACGAGGAAACGAGGGAAAGCATGTAAGATTGAGGTATTAAGAAATGGCTGTCCAGTCGTGAGATGGGTTCTAGGATCTCCTGAGAAATCAGTTTATTACTCAACTCAGTGAGAGAGAGAGATAGAGAGAAAGAGAGAAAGAAAGAGAGAGAGACGGACAGTGAGAGAGAGAGAGAGAGAGAGAGAGAGAGAGAGAGAGAGAGAGAGAGAGACGGGCATGTCTATAAGACTGCGGTCCCCATGGTGCCCAAAACTTCACAGCACACACTGATCAAATCAACAAACTGCTGTGAGATTTAATAACAGGTTTAAGGGAAATTAGTAGGAAAGCAAGAGTGAGGGACTGACTCATTGTGGAAGGAGGTGTGTGTGTGTGAGAGAGAAAGAGACTGAAGCAGAGGGAGAATGCAAACACACACACATACACCACACACACACACACACCACACACACCACACACACACACACACACACATACGCACACAGGTCAGCAACAATACTATTGTGAAAAGCTAATCTCATGAAATGTCATTAGTGGAACTGCCAGACACAATGAGATAGCTCCGTGGGGTGAGCAGCCTGGCGCTACACCGGTTTATTACGTTCTGCCTTTTAAGGTTGCGTGTTCCACTGGTGACACGCCTCTTTATGAACAAGGAGGAAATAACTGGCCGCAGGCTTGTGGCGTGCTCATCACTCTGTAATATTGCTTGGCTGCCATGGTAATCGAGCTAGGGTGTTGAAGCCTTGTTGTTTTGATTCAGACAGCTTTATCAATTAATGAATGGCCAAACAGACACACAACGTACACTCGCTAGGTTCCTTATGGCACCATTTGTGGTGGCCATTATTGTTAAGATTTAAATGCACCCGAGATAAGATGCGGCATTACACCTACACGATCGGACCCCATCTCTCAGGAGATCCGTGTAGCCAAATTGAATCGTAATCTAAATATCAACAACGCCTGCTGTAGCTGTAGCAGTTTATTTATTTATTTTTCACACCGCAAAGTGATACCACATTATGATTCCACACCATAAACAAATCACGGGGAACAGTACTGTATGTGCAGGCGAGGAAATGCAATTTAACTCCAGCAGAAAAGTGTTTTTTTTCTTCCCTTCGGCCAGGCACTGTCTGGGGGAGACGGAGAGAATGGAGCAGAAATGCGGAGAGTGATGGAGGTAACGCTTTGTGTCTGAAAAGGAGAGGGTGATGGGGAGGGAGGGAGGGGGATGATGGGCAGAGGGAGAGAGACCCATCCATCATACATACTCGTATCATCTCCTCTGACATGTCATTTTCAGCTCTTCTAGGAAAGAAAAAGCCCAACCTTTTTAAAGGGTCTTCTGACCGAAGCCCGGACCCACTGTGGAATGATGACCCACGGCGAACGCAAAAGAACAACCTGCGAACGGTCTTGTTCTGCTCGCCTTTCACCTACACAGCTGCCTCCTCTGTGTGAATACCCCGTGACACCTAAATCTGAGGTGCATTTGTTCTGGGCTGACGTCTTCATGGTCCTGAATGGTGGAGCGAGCGCATTGGGAAAGCTGGAGATAATCTGCAAGACTGTGGCTAAGCAGAGCATCTCCCTCGTAAACAAAGAGACAATTTCGCCATTTTGGGAGCCATTTTAAGATGCAGTGGTGGTTAACATGGCGAACTGCGCTTTGCTGTGGACAGGCAGAGTATTGGATATGACAGTGGGCTGCTGGACTGAGAGAATAGAAACAGAGATATTGTTTTCCTTGTCAGCACGGTAGCAAATGCACAGTGCCGAGGGAATCCACCATATCTGTTCTAACTTGATCAAGTTCAGCAGCTCCTACCACCCGAGTTTATTTTTATTTTTATCGTACCGCATTGCCCTTACCAGAAAATAACTTGTCATCCAGAAGATACTGATGAAGATGTTGTACTTCTATAAACACTGTATCATACTTGTATAAGAAGACAACAATGTATGTTTATGAAATCCTGTTGAGGGACTTGTTCATTAAATGTTACAATGCTGGCTTTAGGCTGCAACCTGCATACAATTCAGCCACTGGGATGTAAAAGAAGTCTGAATTCATAATGAACTTCATTCAAACTCCGGCCCTTTATTCTAATGCATGGCATTGTTAGAGAGCTGCCAAGCGAAGTAGAGGAACTGAAATTGATAACCTGGTCTTTTCAAAGCACAACCTACCTTCCCCCCGTATCCTCGCTGGACACTGACCCCAACAGGGAGCAGCCTTGGCAGACAAATTATATATGGTATACATTGTATGTATAATATATATTATTTATACACTGTATATATATACAAACACAGCTAACCAAAGCCTGGAAGAGATCTTTCACCTTCGCTGCAGAGAGAGTCAACGTAGAGACGCTTAATTTCCCCCCCCCCCAGGCAAACGACTGAAGGGGAACGGACTTCACTTCCATTGAAATTCCTGCTAAGACACTTGGACAGCTCGGGGCCTTCGCACCAGCACACACGTTCCGGAAAACAGGAGCGCGGTCAGGCCGGCGCGGCCGACAGGCTTCAGTGAGAAGCCAAGGCCTGGAAACTCGGCCTAATATCCCATGAGTGCCCGGTGGTTCGGGAGCACGTCCATCGCCACTCCAACATTCCCTCTGTCCACTCCTTGAAGAACGCTGGGGCTGTTCTTGGCTACTCTCCTTGTTTGGAGCCTGTAGCTCGAGCTACCGTAGCGGCGCTACTGTTTGGGTTTGGGCTGCTCTGTGGTTGTACAGTAGCCCGCAGCTTTGGCTGAAGGAGGCAGCAGCAGTACCGGGCTCTGGGGAGAGGGGCCGGTGATTGGACGGAGGGGGCTGATGAGACCTTCACGTGTCATAAGATGGCCTCCCAGAGGACATCATGTGGGCCACTGTGTCCGCGGTCTACCCTCCCAGCGGCAGAGAGAGGCTCGGGACATCACAAGGCCCTGACCTCGGCTGATGTTTGTCGAGAGTATTGGGAACAAAATGTCCGCCGCCTGTCACAATGGTAGCCATGGGGACCGAGAGGCGACTTCATGGTTCTGCTTGAGCAAAGCTGGGGGAGGAAGTCTAGCCATGTGTACAAACACAGAGAGATCGTACATTACACACAGCAGTCTGCGACGGACAAGCCCTCTGGTTATCCAACAGTGGCATTTCTCTTTTCAAGTCTAACATGAAATTAATATGGGTTCTGAAGTTCCAAATGAGAGAGTAAAAAGGGGGATTATTTTGTAACTGCCTGATAATGGAGGGAAAGGCAAAATTGAGCGCTTCTGTTATGGACAAGAGTGATCGGTACAGCTGACATTGACAGCTCTTCCAGAGTGTCCTAAAGGAGGAGCCGAGGAGTGTTATGATAAATGAGTACTTTCATTGCTACTGTTTAAACAATCTACATAAAAATAAAAACAACACATCTATGATGTTAAGAACAATGGGTGGAGGTGTGTTTGCTTGTGTGGGCTGGAGTTTGCCAGGGATTGACAGGGAAGTTAAATCCTGTTCAATTTAAAAGCCATTTCAAACAGTCCTAACTCTGTTCAATACAGCCAACACAGCTGGTGGTGACAATGCACAGGCCCTCCTTCGCTCGCAGTGTTGAATATTAATTATGGAAACTACAAAGGCAAGTTCAATCAAGCAAATTATTTTTGGGCAAAGTCGTGACTCGAGTCGTAGATTACGAATCTAGTTTTTAAAATAACCATTATTAATAAGACAGAAGAAATCCGCCAAGAAAAACGAGCCCCTCGGAAATGAAGTGTAGCTGCGGCTGCCTCAGTGCCGCACAGTCCGTGGTTGTGGCAAACGAGGGAGGAATCAGACCAGACAGAGAGAGGCAGTCTCTGAGAATAAGCAGTCACACAAGGCTAGAGGCAGCCTCGACAACAGCCGTAAACAACAAGAATCCGCCTGCTCGGAAATACTGTCTGATGATGTCATATTTCCAGCCAAATCGCTTATAAAAGACCTGCGGTCACAATGAAACACAGCAGTCCAGTCTGACATGCTGCTCTCTCTGTGTGGAGGACGGGAAATGTACAATGGACATCAGAGGCACGATTTATTCAGACTAACAGAACCTACTTTATTTATCTGTACAGTAAATCAATACTGGATACATTATAGTCAGAGTGAGAATTATACAATGACAATCGGGGGGGGGGGGGGGGGTCAACTTCTTCTCCAGGGCGTAAAGTAATATTTACGATTACAGGCAAGAACGTTATATATAAATGTATCGACCCCCTCGACCTGTTGTTTTTACCTCTTTTGGGGGGGGTCCAAGTCTTAATTAGGGGGGTCAAACCCCCCCAAGCCCCCCGTAATTCGAACCCTGATTATAGTGAGAAAAGTTAAAAGATCGTCCACATCTGGTCATTCGTATCTTACAGCATGTGCTGCAGCTTTCCTTCAGTTACGCTTCAACTCATAATCTCTCATAGACATCCATTGAACACAGCAGCTACAGAGAGTGTGTTCTAGTCGAGGTGGGGCACAGACACATCTCTCCCATATCTCTTTTTTGATATGCCAAACTGCAGACTGTCTGACCTAACGGCAGACCTCATTAATAGAAGTGTTGTTTGAAAATCTGAGACATACGCGGATGGATTTGCAGGAATGAACCCTGACACACAACTCTGACACGTCCTTCTTTAGAGATTCTGTGTTGCTTTACCAGACAGCCTGTGAATGCATCAGCCCCCCCCCCCAAAAAAAAAAACTGCCGCCAAACCTACATACCCTCTTAAAACATTTGTATTTTGTTTCTTCAGAGGCCATTTTCCAGTCAGTCTTCATTGGGTCTGGCTGAATGGGTTCCAGCTCCCCCGGGTGTGTGAGGGGGCTGAAAGACAGATTTTTATCCCAGAAGATGAAGTGGTCAGCGGCTAAGCGATACGATGGCTGGGCACCCTGTGGTACAGCTCCAAGGTGTTGCCCGGCACTGGAAGAGTCTAGTCGACACGCAGCGAGAAGGAGGCTATACTAGAGAGACACGCTGGGATCATTACTGCCTTGCCAAAGAAGATCAACTAAGGGAGAGTCCTTGGTCCACGGACGCTGTAGTACTGTAGGTGCACAACAAGAGAGGGTTGATGGAGATTTATTTTTGTACTCAAAAAGAGGGGATTGTTTAAAAAGGTGGTTTCTTTCATTCAAACAGGAATGTGCAGCTAGCTATCTGGCCCAACACTGTTTTATTCAAATGCTAATTTGGTTTTATCCATATGGAAAAACTAATTTCAAGGTCCACATCCTGGATGGGGAGTCTCGAACGACAGGTAAAATATAGATGTTTTATTTGGAGTGTTATGATTTTGTTCCATCTATTTATTTCTTTTTCCTCCCCACTTCAACACTTTTGGCATAAAAACGTTCTTGTGCGGTTCAACATTTTTCAATGAACAAACACAGCTCCACAGAAAATACTTTAAAATGAAGTGTGGCTTCCTTTTTCTGCAGAATACAGAAAAACAGTTTGCCGACACCAATGCTTCTGTCAATGCACTGCTGGTTCTCAAATTGTGAGGGTCATTCGTAAGTGATTTTTTTCATCACGTCTTTCAAGACATACTATGACAGCAAGTACAGACACTTCTAGAAATACTAGAAATACTGTGTTCCGGCTCTACCGGAACACAGTATTTCTAGTATTTCTAGAAGTGTATCCAATGTATATCCATTGATAAAGACCTCTTGACAGTAAAACATCTAAAACATGCAGAGGGTCAATATCTTCTATACGGTAATGGAGGAGAAATCCCAAAGAAGCCTTCAGAAAGCCTTGAGCGTGGCTGGGAGACAGTAAAATCAATGTGTACAAACATGCTGGCCGTTTCTTTGTTTTCGGCCATGTTTGGTGCCCCACCCTCCCGGTGCAAGGTGGAGCACAAACGGCTAGGCTCAAAAATATCAGGGGTGAGGTGCTGTACAGAATGACTAAACGCCTTGCAGTGCTATCAAATAGGAAAAGCCAAAGTGTATCCGGCTTGCTGGGCATCCTTTTGTTTTCCCATTAATCTACAAACTGCTGAAAATCACAGATCTTCCCGCTACGTATTTCCTTGCCTCAATGCCAGCAATAAACACACTCTCTAAAGGCTGTGAGAAATAGTCCAAGACATTGGCAGACACACAATCACTTTGGACCACTATTTTTGGTACTTTCTGTTTGGTGAAGCTTCTCTAAATCCTTCATGATCGTTCATGATGCTTTGCATACAAGGCAGCTAAGTGCAATTTTCTGTAAGATTTTAATGGCATTGTAGATCAAATAATCTTTCAGTCTAAAAGGTATACTGAATGGAGAGACTGCACTCTGGGATAAAATGTTGCCGCCTGACTTGAATAAGAGAGTAATAAACAGCTTTAATTGATTAAATGCAAGAGATTAATCCCATGTGTGCTCTCACACACACACACTCACTCACACAGTCACACACACATACACACACTCACTCACACAGTCACACACACACACACATACACACACTCACACAAACACACGCATACAAACACACACACACAAATAATCTCACCTAGATACATGTATAGTAACAGGATGCAGCATGGCATCAATAAATGATCATGCAGTGACATGTCCTACTATTTATAATTCAACGAAGTGCAGAAAAACGTCATAGAATATCATCACACGACATGCATGAATATGGCGAAAAACAGAAAAGCACATACATTTAAGAGTTTGTTTGGGCTGCGAGGCGTGTTCAAATACACACCCAGGACCACTTCTGAGAAGGCAGCAGCACTCTCAGGGACGAGAGCTGTGCTGTGTGCCCGTGCTTCTCCTCACCTACCCTCCCTGTGAACAGCACTCTCAGGGACGAGAGCTGTGCTGTGTGCCCGTGCTTCTCCTCACCTACCCTCCCTGTGAACAGCACTCTCAGGGACGAGAGCTGTGCTGTGTGCCCGTGCTTCTCCTCACCTACCCTCCCTGTGAACAGCACTCTCAGGGACGAGAGCTGTGCTGTGTGCCCGTGCTTCTCCTCACCTACCCTCCCTGTGAACAGCACTCTCAGCGACGAGAGCTGTGCTGTGTGCCCGTGCTTCTCCTCACCTACCCTCCCTGTGGACGTGTTGACAGCAGTGTAATCTGTGAGTTGGGAGCTGGCACGTCTGTTAAGTCTCTTGTAGAAATACGCTGTGGAAGTGAGGGGGGGGGGGGGATGTGGAGGACAGGGTATTCTCCTCCTAAAGCTTATTGAGCTGTCAGGTTTGAGTTCCTATCAGACGCCATTGATTTCTTGTCACATATTAGGGAGGATGGGCTTTTACAATCCTCTCTGTACCAGTCAGCTTCTCTGCCCTAAACGCAGACATCAGGAAGTCCATGTTTGCGTATCGATTTGGGTTGACACAGAGAACTGTCCCTTATTTCAACTGATCCCGGTCGAAGGTGTCTGGTGGGGTGTCTTATTGTAATCTTTACAGAAGGGGGGGGTGGGGGGGGGGGGGGGGGGCACGATGGAGCCAATATAAGGTGTCATCGTGTGACAGAGAGAGCCAGTTTAATGGCACTATTAGGTATAATTGTGGAGACCTCATGGAACTCCTGTTCCAAGACTGTGGACGCTGTGAGAGAGCCGACCGTCCAAATGGATTTCAGCTGCATTTTTCTGACCTTTCCATCAATCATAGTTGCTGTCAAGAATAATTCTATTGGGAGAATGAGAACCCATAATGACTGGTTTGGTGGAAGAACTTGCAAAGAAACATGACAATGATCAATGATAATTACGTTTTAACATTTGTAACACAACGATACACAAGAAAGGAGTCTTAAAGAAAACTAAAGAAATATGAACACATCAATATACCTTTGGTATTTGGAGGTGAATGCTAATAACTCAAAACAGAGAAAACACTTCCTTGTAAATGCCCTCCATGTCACAACCGACCAGGCGAGACTGCCACATGAGAGGCCAGTGCCTTTTTTTTAATAAATCTGCAGTGTTCCCGGAGCACAATAAATAGGTTGTGTTCTCCGTGGAGACGAGCCCTCATAATGGAGATATACAATAGGCATGCAGAGGACATTGCTTGTGAGAATAGCCACAATCTCACGGCTACGCCTGGACATTAGCAAGAGTCATTAGGCCTGTTTAAATGAGGTCGTTAAGCTGATGAAATGAGGCCGTATATTTGAGTGTGAAAGAAAGGAAGAGTTCCTATTCCTTATTGTTAGACAGTCTCTTCTGAGTCAAGTGCACCATAAGTCTGGCAGAGAAAGGAGGGGTCCTGCATGGGGCGTTTAGAAATCTGAAAGTCAGCATTTCAGAGAGTTCACACAAACCTCCATCACTGTCAAATAAACTTTAATAGCGGCAATATCTCCCAAAATCATTTAATCGCGCAGCTACATTTGTATGCAAGACTTGATAACACAGCTATGAAGATGTGATAATTGGACAGCGCTTTTATTCCCCTGCAGCTAATATTGTTTTAAACAGATTTGACTGGTGAGAGGCTGAGAAGGCCCTTTGCTACGAAAAAAAGACTCCACCACCCCGGAGACGCACTTGAGCCTCACGTCTCACCTTTCTGAAGCCGTTGCCCATACACACCCGAATGAAGAACACATCCATCTCGTCCACAGCCCCGTCCTACACTTGAACATGTCCTCCAACTGTAAGGCAGTTCAAAGCACAGCCTTTTACTCTCAGTTGATTGTTAATCAACACTTCACAATTACTTCTGAATCGCCAGAAAATCTCAACACCGCAAGGACATCGCTTGCGAGGTGGTCACATGTCTCTTTCACGACGGGAAAGGTCCTCGCAAGGATCACAGAGTAAGAATGTGCTTTAGAGAGAATACAACTAGGTCTGAGTTCTACAGAAACACAAAGCTAGTCAAGGATGAGACAGTTCAACCACACAGAGATATAAACTGTCATTCTGCTTGACAAGGCCTCTGACAGGGTTTGACGGAGACCACGGCTGTAAGAGCTTGGAGAAACAGTAAGCATGCCCATAAAGAACGAGAGCTTACGTTTCAACATCCATCGTTACAGCAGCTGTGAGGCGGATGACCCCCCTAAGCCCAAACACTGTGAAATATGACCAAATCTTTCTCTCTGTATAGTGACACGTCCCATTCCAATGCTTATCTAGGATTATGGCTTTGATTAATCAACAAACTCTTTTGTTAACCGTTTCATCACGCAGCTAGGTTTGTATGAACGGTGATTCACACAAAAGTTCTGCTCTGGTGATATCTTTAAAATCCTTCCCTGTTTAATCATTGCCAGTGAACCTTACTGTGTATAGAGTATAATCTAGTAGATCTTCTGCTTGTGTTGTGACGTACATAAGGTTCTGAAAATGGACATGCAACAACATGTTAGCTATACCACTGATGTTGTACAGTAAACAATTAATTATTGATAGACATATCATGGCAACCTCAGTAAATAAATGATCATAATGTTCATTCACGCTCCAGTTTGATGATGGTTTCCTTTTCTTTTGTTTTTTGCCCATGTGCGACCTTACTGAACGCCTGGTGTATGGTAAATAGCCCTTAAATTAGGTCCCTGGCCTTCCAGCTTGGTTATCTGTGATGATCGGAACAGTGTGTGCTGCTTGAAAAGACTCATTTCCCTTCTGGCGCATCATTTAACATGTCTCATTTGCGCAGGAAATATGCAGGTCACACATCCAGAGATTTCTGGTCACATTTTTACCTCACGTAATACACGTCTAAATGTTCTGGATAAAAACAACGGGTAATTTTTTTTTGGGGGGGGGGGGGGGGGGGTTATCATGTAATAAATATTAATACTATTCCTTTGAACAAGTTCAATCAGAAGTGTGTGCCTTAAGCTAAAAGGACAAAAACATTTTCTGGTAACTGCACCTCAACCTACATCTTTCAAGGGCAACTGAATCTGACTCCAAAACACAATCTGAAAATGCTCAGCAACACTTTAAGAAAAAGGAAATGTTGACAACATTTATGTAAATTCTTGGTTACTGTACATGAATAAAGAGAGGTGGTTGGCATGCAACCTCATCAATTTCATAATGCAAAAACAAACACTAAGACAGTCGTTCTAAAAAACAAAATCACAAAGTCACTGGTAGACAAAAGCTTCAGAGAAGATAATGATAATTATGTTTCACAAACAAAGATATTACAAGACGTTTCTATATATATATTTTAGTTTTATTTTCACAAAATGTAATTCTTGTCCATGCGTCATTAAAAAATACATTGAGTTAGCTGTCAAAGGTCATAAGTAACAAAAATTCTGTTCTGGTCGATAAATGTTCATGTTAATTTGGTAGCGCTTCACTTGACGGGGGTCTTCATAGGAATTCATGACCTTTATGAAACCCTCCATGACAGATTCATGAGTTTAACGTGAGTTTAATCATTCATAGCAACCTTCGCAACACATCACTTTAACATTACTTTAATATCGTTTGAGGAAGATTTTCGAAACAAAATTCTGCTTTTTAAACAAGAACGCACCATAGGCATCAAAATGTGTTAACAATGATGAAGATGATAAAGGTCTGAGCAAGTTATTCACAGATTACCTTTTTAAAACTCAAGACCAATCAAGAAATTATATTAGATATTGTCAACATACCACACTGCTACACACGGATTTAAATACAATATAACACCTCATACGCAGCTCTAGTGTGTAGGCCTACATGTGTTCCTGATTGTGTGTGTGTGTGTGTGTATATGTGTGTAAGTGAGAGAGACACACAGAGAGATTGTGTATAATTAAAAAACTGAATTACACTTTTCTTTTTAGAATTTCCTTTTATCTGATGTTGCGTGATACTTCTACCCTCATAGGTGTTAGGAATTATTAGAAAGACCCCTTTCAAATAATGTGTTAACGATAATTAAATGTTCTAGACAAATAATAGTATTTAATTTGTCCTAGTGTTCTAGTACATCTACAAACTTACTGTGGAGATATAATTTGAGGGCAGTTGAAGGCCACATTCTGTGAATAAAAAATATACTCCCTGGCACAATAATTACATTTAGCACATGAGCCCTTAGAGCATGTGGCTCTTGATGCCTTGATCAGGAGTAGCTTACAGACTTGTCGATGACAGTGTCCTTCATTCGGACAATGCATTTCCATTTCATTTACAAACTCACACCTTGTTAAAGGCCACACTGAAAAGGTTATGCAAATAAGCTTTTCTTAAAAAATGATTTTGTTACGTTGATTTTGAAAATGGAGTCACAAGCAGTGTGAGAGCTGAAACGGGATCAGATCAAATTCGACACCGGAAAGCTTTTACAGTGGATCTGAACAGGTTCACATTTAAACACAACACCACAAAAGCAAGTCTGCAATAAATCGTGCTCTAAAAATAACACACGCAACCCCTGAATACTGATTGTGCTTCGGTGGTGTTTGACAATATTTATTGCTTTCCCTCCAACGTTTGCACACTCCATAATGCCTCGTGATGAAATGGCTGCGATTTCAATCTGACCTTGAACGTGTTCCCTCCCTGCTCCGTACCAACTGTAACATGTAATAATGAGAAGCGTAAGTGATGTGGGGCAGCGGAAATGTCACTACAAATCAGGCTTCTAGGAGACAAAACAGGTTGTGCGCCACTAACGTGAACAAAACTGACAAACTTGGTAAACAGGGCGACGCTCGGAGACCGGAGGGTGTTTGTTGTTCTTTGAGCACGTCTAAAATATGACTCATAAACCTGGCTGACATTTATAGCTCCCGGTAATACTACGAGTAATGGATCAAATGAGCCGGAGTCGTCATCGAAGGATAGAGGAAACTCGGCGGTGCAATCATCATACACTAAATTCTCAAGACGCTCGCATCGAAGCACAACCATGGCAACTCCAGCTCCGTTTTCTCTCTCTCATTCTCTCGCTTTCACTCTCTCGTCCTCTCTCTCTCTCTCTCTCCCTCTTTCTTTCCCTCTCTGTCTGAATGACAGCCCTTAAATACCCCTTGGCATGACTAGAGGTGAGGAATGCTGAATCAGACCCTCACATCCGCTGAAGGCCAGACAGCGCAGGTACACAGCAGAGATCAACACCACAACACACGGCAGTGTTAGGTTTACAGTGCCACAACAAACCCTAAAGAGTTGGAAATAAGGATACAAAAATATAGTAACATAAAGGGATTTTATACCTTCACAATTATTTTATACACCAACAAAATCTACCCCAAAAAAAGATGTATCAGATTACACAGCACCTACAGTTACTCTAAGGTGCCCTACCCACTACTTCAGTCCGTCATCAAACAACAAACAGTTGATAGCTTTTATATAATGCACAAAAAAGCACAGCCAATTGATGTTGTTATCTTACTAGTAGTGGATCATTACATGAAAAAAAAAGTTTGCTGAGGGCCCTCTTCTAAAAACCTCACCCCAGAAGCCACACCACCATATATGTAAACATGAAGGAATAACATTTTCTCGCAGTGTGTCTAGCGGTTTGGGCTAATGGGTGCTGGGCAGTCTGCTTCTCCACAGAGCTGATAATGAGAAACAGTGAGCTCCTAGTAATTTGTTAGCAGGAGTTAAGGTCAAACCGCAAAAGCGAGATGATTGAGTCACCCCCAAAGTCCCTATTAGAATTTGCATTTTAAAATATATCTATTATTTATGTGCGTATTATTCAAATGACAGGCTGAGAGACTCCCTCGTGTACAGGGAGCCAGGTCCAGACACACAGGAAGCCACCATGAGAGAGAGAGAGAGACAGAGAGAGAGAGAGAGAGAGAGAGAGAGACAGAGAGAGAGAGAGAGAGAGAGAGAGAGAGAGAGAGAGAGACAGAGAGAGAGAGAGACAGAGACAGAGACAGAGACAGAGAGAGAGAGAGAGAGAGAGAGAGAGAGAGAGAGAGAGAGAGAGAGAGAGAGACAGAGAGAGAGACAGAGGCAGAGAGACATGCCGACAGACAGGAACAGAGAGTTGGAAGAACAGAAGAAAAAAAATCTTTGAACTCATTAAAAGCGTCCATCATGACTGTGTGTGCCGCAAATGATGATTGCTTTTAGGGTTTTTTCCTTCCAAGTTCGGCTGTAATAGATTAACGAGAGACTCTATGTAACCTTCTGCAATACCCTTTTGTGCCGATATCCAGTATTTATAACAGGTACTATGTTACCAAAAAAGTATCGCTCCCAGAATCTTCATTTCAACTCTCAGCGCAAGCCTTTGTTGTTAGCCTGAAATAAAATTATATCAGAAGGTCTAATCAATAGCCCAGACAATGCATGTCCATTCCATTTCCTACAGCAGATTACTGAACCTCAGACTCCCCCCCCCACACACAGGCACACAGATGTTTAATTAAAAGGCTATTAATTATGGTAATAACATGAGACCCCCATCCATCACAATCCAACACAGCAGTGGATAACCAGAGAGACAGGCCGCTACAGCTGCCTGTGTTGTTCCACGTTCCACATTCTGGGTTCCGTATTCCGAGTTCCACATGGGAAACTCCAGGACCCAAGCTGATCAAACATGGACCTGATCCATCCCAGATACCAGCTCAGAGGGGGGGGAAATGGACACACAGTCAATTGGATATTGATTTTGCCTCCCAGGATATTCAAAGAAACTTCTCAGAAGCCAGGGGAGAAGTCTGTGTTGTGCACCCGCTTAGAAAACACCGGCAAGGCACCTGAAGACATTCGGAAAGAACGAACATCTACAAAGGTTATTTCCAATCAAAGGCAGAGCAGTCAGCACAGTAACCTCACCGCTGCTGAGGAAAATATTGGTCTGTTGCCAGGAGTCAAGATTCATCCTGAGGCGCCGATATTGAATCATCCGCCGTGATTGCTCTTTTACTAGGCAGATTCATTTATACACACACACACACCATTCAACAAAAGAGCCTACAAAAGCAGAAAAATGATGCTTGGGAGCACATGTAGAGATCTATGTCAAAGGTGTTCGGCATCTCCAAGTGAAGAGGCAGCCATTCTCCAGTGACTAAGTGTTTACCAGAGAAAGATGAACACTTGATCACTCTGATGACAAACATCACAAGGTCTGGGAATGGTATCTAAATACTATTTCGAAAAATGTGATTGATGCTTTTAAAACCCTGCATTTGTGCTCAGCTTTCGGACAGAGTTAACCTTAAGGTGGCGGTGCCTGTGAATGTCAACCCTTTTCCATGCAGACCTTTTTAAATGCCACCACTCTCTATTCTGCCCTCGTTGAACGAGGAAGACAAAGAGGAGGGGGGGGGGGGGGGAGAAGGGGCAGTGACAGATAAGAGGGGAGCAAGCTTTTTCAGGCTGAAAAACCAAATGACACGTAGTCAGCTAGACTCAGCGGGGAGTTCATTTAACACCTGAAGGGGAAGAACACGACTGCTAAGTGCGGGGTCTTTCAAGGGCTGGAGAGCCGATCCGCTCATCTGCAGATGTGCTCAATTACAGCGCGTGGACGGCTGACTGCAAGCTGAGACAGCGCAGGAGGCTCCTCCTCTGCTTACCGTGCGGGAGACGCAGAAGCTGTGATAACTAGCCTGGCCATGCGGCTGTCTCCAAAAGCTAAATGTGTCAACGTACTAGCAGCATGCACAAAGCTACAGCTCTCATTATCGTGTAACCTTTAAAGCAAACCGTTCTGTTCTACCATCATATATGTCTCCTCAAGGGGACACTCGGTTTGATACATTTACATTTACATTTAGTCATTTAGCAGACGCTCTTATCCAGAGCGACTTACCGTAAGTACAGGGACATTCCCCCCCGAGGCAAGTAGGGTGAAGTGCCTTGCCCAAGGACACAACGTCATTTGACACGGCCGGGAATCGAACCAGCGACCTTCTGGTTACTAGCCCGACTCCCTCACCGCTCAGCCACCTGACTCCCCTGATACAGTATATAAGATTATGTGTGCGATGCAACAAACGGTAGATGACACAGGTGACTGCTTAAATCAGCTGCCATGATGTGTTCAGTGGTGGTGATGTTGGTGAAGGGCAGCTGGGCAGGTCAGAGGGTCATGCTTCGACTACAGAACACAACCCCCTGAATCTGACCTATGACCTTATGACGCCGCCACGAGGAAGTGTTGAAAGCTCCGTGGAGGCATCATCAGAAGACTGTCGGGACAAATCTAACAAGACAGCCGCTTCGGTGTGCGTTGAGATCATAGACCTCCGCGGCGGACCGGGGGCCTACCAACATTTCCCTCAAATGGAAAGTGACAAGCTTTCAAACCCTGTACATCACAGCTCTTTTGACCTGAGACATGTGGCCAATGTAGCCGACTATAAGAAAACGTTTTGTCGGTTGGGGCTTTGCCCCAAAGACTTCCAGGCCGGGAGAGATTGAGAATCGAGCGTCGTCGACGCCGACGCCTCTGCACCCCGGTGGTCTATTCTCCGGCATCAAAGCGTACGTCTACCGCCGTCGCTACCACTGCCACTATCCCATATTACATCTCTGCCACTCAGCTCCAACGGATCAGCAATCCAATTTCACACACGTACGCTCACGGGGAGCTACGCTGGCAGAACTGCAGGGACAAGGATGCACGGCGCCAGGTAGACTGGGATACGTTTAAAGTGGAGAGAAAGAAGAGATGGGGACTGATAGGGGAGAGGAAGAGAGAACGATGAAATAGAGAAATAGAGAGAGGGGGGGGGGGGGGGTAGAAGAAGGGTTTTGTATCCCTATCGTAAGAACTATCATTGTACTCAACCACAGAAGGGAGGGGGGGGGGGATTAATGTTCACAGTGTACCTAGGCTCATCCAGTCCTTCTCTAAGCAGCACCTTCTGTATGGAAAAACGGCATCATGGAAATACATGTGTGAGAGTGAGAAAAGATAGATAGAGAGAGAGAGAGAGAGAGAGAGGGAGAAGGAGAGAGAGAGAGAAAGAGAAGAGAGAGGGGATGGGAGAAAATTGAGAAGGAGAGCGCTGGTGAGATGTCTGTACAGTACACCTTTGTTTACCCAGCAGCGTCTCCAGTACTCACTCCTATTCAACCACATAGACAAAGGACCCTGTGTTACAGGAGCAGATAGACAGCAGCGAAACATAACACTTTCTGTTCCCTTCTTGATCCCAGATAGCATGAACAGTCACTGCGGGCATAGAGGGGTCTTGTATTATTCATCTTAAACGGAGAGGTTTGAATGTGATACTGTATATTATGGGCTTATTCCACTGAACAACTAAACTCAGTGGTGTGGGTGGAGAACCAGAGTCGCCTCCCACACAGCTACGTGGAGCCCAGGAGCACACACACCCCCTCACTGGTCAGCTCCCACTACCAGCAGGAAGCATGCGGGCCTTTGTTAGGCCCACACAGGCTGGTACAGCCATCCCATGCTGCCAGAACTCTGGCTGGGTTTTTATTATCGGAGGGGAGTTGTTTCCGGTGACAGAACAGCAGACGTGGTTCCTGGCTTCCTGACCAGATTCAGATCAGGGTCCATGTGGTGGAGGAGGAGCCTAAACTGGGACAGTGGAGAGGGGAGGTGAACACTTGGACAGGAAGAGAATGTTACAGGACAGAAAGTTAAAAAAAGACAGACGGTGGACTGGCAGGCAGACACAGACAAACAGAGAGACAGGAAGGCAGACCAACAGGAAGGCAGACCAACAGGAAGGCGGACCAACAGGAAGGCAGACAAACACGAAGGCAGACCAACAGGAAGGCAGACCAACAGGAAGGCGGACCAACAGGAAGGCAGACAAACACGAAGGCAGACCAACAGGAAGGCAGACAAACACGAAGGCAGACCAACAGGAAGGCGGACCAACAGGAAGGCAGACAAACACGAAGGCAGACCAACAGGAAGGCGGACCAACAGGAAGGCAGACCAACAGGAAGGCGGACCAACAGGAAGGCAGACCAACAGGAAGGCAGACCAACAGGAAGGCAGACCAACACGAAGGCAGACCAACAGGAAGGCGGACCAACAGGAAGGCAGACCAACAGGAAGGCAGACCAACAGGAAGGCAGACCAACAGGAATGCAGACCAACAGGAAGGCAGACCAACAGGAAGGCAGACCAACAGGAAGGCAGACCAACAGGAAGGCAGACCAACAGGAAGGCAGACCAACAGGAAGGCGGACCAACAGGAAGGCAGACCAACAGGAAGGCGGACCGACGGAGGAGGAGTCTGTTTACCGCGGTGCAGCAGACCCCCCCAGACAGGAACACGCACTGTGGGAAGATTTAGACTGGCTATACGCCATGGTCCAACATTCTGCTCCAGAGATTGACAAGAGAGGCTGAGATAACAGATGGCTCCTCCTTTTCCCTGACCTTCTCCTGTCACACAAACTGTGCCCCAACACTCAGATGGCTAGGCCTCTTATTTCTACATCTCATGCTACAGAAATGCCACGGGAAAAACACTATTTTGATCAGCGAATGGAGTTATTGATTGCGGTATGTTCTAGGATTTCTATACGCTCAGGGAAAAAATTAAGCAACGTTGAGCTGAAGCTTTCTTTCACTGTGACATGTCCATCTGACAGCGAACAGTCGATTGACAGAGGTAAGTATTCTTTGTCCTAGATTCCTAGGTCTGTGCCGTTGCCAGGTCTGATTTAAACCCCCCTTAATGCGACCCACATGATGACAAGGCCTGCAGTCCCCAGGGCACTGGTTCTGGGTAAACACAGGATCCATGCTCCTCATTAACACTCAACTGTTTCCATGCAGCATCTCAGGGAAAATCACTGTTCAATCAGCGAAAATCAAGGTCCATTATAAATCCTATTGTTGCCTTGGGAATGCTTTAAAAAGGGTATTTCTATACTGTATAGCGATGTATCTAACTACATGCTCTTCTGGTTCTACCCTTTGGCACTTACTTGCTTTTCACAATGTATGCTTCATGTTTTGGCTACCAGCAATGTTTTTGGGGCTATCTCGTTGTTTATGATCATTGACCTATGCACTTTTTGTAAAGCTCTTTCTTGTAAGTCGTTTTGGATAAAAGCATCTGCTAAATTAATACATGTAAATGTAAATCTAGGTTTCAGTAAATAAATGAAGTAAAAAGGTAATTACTAATGTGGATTATGTATTGGTCTTGGGCTGATGTTGGTCCGATAACTGACTGACTGGAAAGTTAACATTCTGTATCGGGTTGCATGTCAACATCAAACCAGCGAGTCAGAGGTGTCTGTAACTTGCAGTAAACACATCCGCAGATACAGCAGAGGAGAAGAGGCAACTGTTCTAATGGGAGAGTTTTCTGGAGTTCTTCAAGGGAAGCTCTCTGCCTCCACAGCGAAGACTCACTTTATCAGAGCCCACATATGGATCAGATGGACATCTCAAAGAGAACCCGACGCTTCATAAGCAGCTCTGCAGGGAACCTCTACACTATTCACAGATAATACAGGACTCGCACACACACACACACACACACACACACACACACACACACACACACACACACACACACAAACACAAGTTGCCGTGGAGTGCTTTTCTGCCAGTTTTCGGCCCTCATTAAGAGTAAAAACCATGAAGTTCTAAATCTTTGACGGAGAAAAAGGCGGCAACACGGGACACCCGTCTTTGACCTTGGAAACATACTTTCAGGTTTCTATATAATCAACATATAAATAGAAGATCAGGCTTCAAGGATACAATGCTAAAAGACAGGAATAGAAGTCCTCTTCGGTCATTAATAGTTGATCGACCTACTTGTGAATAACTGCCGAAAGAGACGTGCCTCCTCTTAGATCCGTCACCCAGAGTGACAACGCAGAAGATTATTAATCAGAACTGTATATTTTAGCGTAGTATAACCCTGCCACTCTTGAGAGAGACAAAGAGACTATAAATCCAAGCTTTTAAAGACCACATTGCAATTTATAGCCTTGGCCAATGAAGATATTCAAATTCCTGCTAACAAAGAAATACCATGATTCATATGCAGAGGATTCGGTTTCTTTTGTTTAAGCTTTACATTCCAAAAATATTCTACACTGAATGAGATAGTACAGTGACTATATTATCAAAATGTACCTTGTTGACATGTACAGTTCTTAAAAACTCACCTCAGTAATTAGATCTCAACGTAAATAATATTTACAGTCTTTGAACGTCTTCAAGTAATAAGCAATAAGCTTTTAAAAAACTGTTAAAGCAGACTGCACAGTCTATTTATGGCAGCCCTGATTTAAGAGCTGTTCATGGAAAATTTCCAGCTTGTGGCAGTATCCATAGGGGACCAGGCATGTCTTTGAGACCACATGGAGAGTCTGTCTGCTCTGTAAATGTAAAATTCCTACTTATCAGAATGATCTCGTTCTTTCACTTGACAGTACAATTGCAGCAGACTTACCTTTTATTCGAGCCTAATTCGAGAGAAATTTCCACCTGCCAACCTTTCTTTTTTATTCCCTCTTGCTCTTTCTATCTGTCTCGCCTGTGCTCTCCCTCCCAGCCTCCCCAGCATGTGCCTTTTTAAACTTTAATCATCTTACTTTTGCCGCGACCTCCCAGACAAGGTTATCATACCTTCAAAACCAAGATGTTTTGTTGAGCCACAGCCTCAGTGAAGATTTTGATGATTTCATCAGTCGTATATTTTCACAGGCCGGCTCTTTTCTTCTCCTCTCTGACTGATCGTATATAAGACCCCACCTGCCAAAGGTGATGTTGGTCTCTACGTGTGTCTTCAGGGGAGACCCTACATGAGCGGTGTTGTGTGAGTTAATCTGAGGTGGCACACGGGGTTTCTTCCTCACTCGACTGGTTCCTTTTCAAAACAAAGAGCTGACGCACGCTCCATCATGCGCACAGTACGGCTCATGTGTGTGATATTTTTAATTTACGAAAATATAAATTGTGCAACTATTAGCCACAAGTCTGTGCTGCTCTCCTGGTATTATGTACGGCACAGCAATGACAAATGTATATTTGAGTCGCAGACTCAAAAGGCTCACAACATATTAATCAGAGGAAGAGGGATTTGCCCTCTCAAACTGGGGCATTAGACTCCAGCTCTGACTAAAACACCCACATGTATCACTGGGATACTCACAGAAAAGGAGCTTCTGCCAGAATATTCATATTAGCGTTACTTGATGAAAGGATCCACCACGACCTGTCCTTAAACCCTCTTAGAGCCTTTCAAATCTCCCCAAAACACACTGAAAGAATTTCCCTCCGCAGATATTCCCTCCGCCATTATCCACAGACCAATGCATCTTCCAGCGAGCAGGTGGAAATTGGCTGGTCTCCCATTGTGGGTAATTGCTTGATGAATCTATGTAAATGAATGGTCGGTGTCACTCCATATGACCTAAATAAACCTGATTATGGTGCTTCCTCTTCCTCTAAAACCACAACCAGCACTGGCCTTTCCTCACCATTCATCACCGGACACAGAAATAGCTCAGTCAACTGCCTTGGATTTATCTCTCCATGCAGCTGGGAACACAAAGTGATAATACATAAAAGTTAATTAAAAACCGGGCCTGGATAAATAACAAAGAGCACCTCTAAATGAAACGCAGGATGCTGTTCCACGTGGCTAGTCGGGCACTATGATGGAAGAGGCTGGCAGATGGCGTGCATCCTGCCTCAGCAGCTCTCCTTCTTCACGCACACATAGCCTGCCTGCCTGGGACACTACATGCCCCGCGGGGTTCTCAGATCATGGAACCAGCACAGCACAGCGTTTCAGAGCTGACTAGAGAAAAACAAACTGTACACATATGCACGATTGGCACACACACACACACCTATAGATGTACACACACACACACACCACCTATAGATTTACACACACACACATGGGGACACAGATGTTGTGCTGCTTCTCCTTCGCGTGATGCTGATGAGACACGTCCTCACAGCAGAGATCAATAAGAGTCTATCAGCGCTTTAGTGTAGCTGTGCCTGGATCGGCATGGAGGCAAGGAGAGAACATGGAAGGAACGGAGAAAGAAAGACAGGGGGGGGGAGACAGAGAGGGGGGGGAGAGACAGAGAGGGGGGGGAGGACAGGGGGGGGGGGGAGAGACAGAGAGGGGGGGGAGACAGAGGGGGGGGGGAGAGACAGAGAGGGGGGGGGAGACAGAGGGGGGGGGGAGAGACAGAGAGGGGGGGGAGACAGAGAGGGGGGGGAGAGACAGAGAGGGGGGGAGACAGAGAGGGGGGGAGACAGAGAGGGGGGGGAGAGAACAGACAGGTGGGACGGGGAGAAAGAGACAGAGGGGGGGGAGAAAGAGAGAGAGAGGGGGGGGGTGAAGAGAGATAGAGAGAGAGGGGGGGGGGAGAGAGAGAGAGAGAGAGAGAGAGAGAGAGGGGGGGAGAGACTGAGAGGGGGGGGGTGAAGAGAGAGAGAGAGGAGAGGGGGGGAGAGATGAGAGAGAGAGAGAGAGGAGAGAGAGAGAGAGAGAGAGAGAGAGAGAGGGAGGAGAGAGAGGGGGGGGGGGGGGGGGAGAGACAGAGAGGAGGGGGGGGGGTGATAGAGGGACCCTCCACTGAC